>JAJGRW010000901.1:153015-259941 GCA_025461045.1 Carex parvula | reverse complement strand
AAGCTATAAGAGCCTATCAATGATTCATTACACAAAACAGAGGATCGTAACTCATCCATACCAACGAGTTTAAGATTAGAGTTTGTTTTACAAAATCAAGATACAAAATGGAAATTGCAATTTCCTTATTATTTATCCACAATAATTTTATTTTTGTTAATTGCTTTTGAACCATCAGATAAAATATGGTCATTATGGGAAAAAGTATAATCGCTTGTGTTATGTTTAGTAATGAATCAATTAAATTGTAATGATAGAATTAGATATCCAGCAAAGTATAGTGGTGTCCATCTATAAAACATAAACACTAGAAAAAATATACCAAAGTAAGGTACAAGCAAGAAATTGATTCATGTCTCATATAAAAGCAAGATATGATTGATTGATTGATTTGATACCAAATGAATGAAATGGGAGGTTTTTTAGAAAAAAAAGGAATGGGACAGCGACTACGCTACATGCATCTGCATTTTAATTTGTTTGAATTTAGTTATGTTGCATTTTTAGCAAAGTTTCCTTTTGCAAATTTCTTATCAGAAAAATCTCTAAATTTTAGGAAACAAAAGTTGTAAAATATAAAAAAGTATGACAACGAAACAAAAATTTACAACAATTAGGCTTTATCTGATTTACTGTTTCAAAATTTCCTAGAAGGCTCATTACCTCTATAAAACAATCAAACATCAATAAAACCTAGGGGTGTAAACGGAGCAGATCAGACCGGATAATGCTAATACTAAATCTTTATCTGCCTTTCAATGAGAGGATACGAATACGGATATCGATAGTAAACAAATGTCAAAATTCAAAACTAAATCCGCCTTAAACAGATATGAGTGGATAATTCATAAATACGAATTCAAATACATATACGAAACGAATAACTGCAATAATTGAGTTATATAAATAATTCATTCAAATACCACTTATATATAATACAAGTATTATAATCAAAACATAGTTTTTTTTTAACTAATACCACAAAAAAACAAAAAAAAAAAAGTTGTTCGGTTTTATGTTTACTCAATAGTCCCACAACATATAAGAGAATCTATCCTAAGCCACGTGATGAGCTTGAGTGTTTGCTCGTTGAGAAAAGTGGTGCCCTTTTGAGAAAATCAAAGCCAGGGAAAAGTAAGAGGCGCCAACGGATTCAAATATAGATTAAATTAATCTTGATACCGCTCGGGCTTCTGCTTCCGGATAGTTAGCACAGTGACAAACAAAAAATTCGGGACGAATCCGGTTCGTTGGAGTCAAAAATTCATAATTCGGTTATAATTCGGATATAATTTGGAAATGATTCAATACAACAAGTAAAAAAAAAAATTCGCGAATATACTATAGCTTAGTGAATGATTTTCATGTATCTGATACAAATGTTTCCAGTGTTTGTTTATGGTGGAAAAACCTGTAGAGGCATGACTTAAGCCAACAACAACAAAAAACAAATAAACAAACCTTTTCATCTAACCCGGAGTGGTCCCAGGCTCCCAGCGCACACGGACAGCTGAAAAAGTAATTATTAGTGGCAATTTTTGTAATATTTGTTAAACAAAAGGGTAGTTTATCAAAAGGAAAAAAGTCCGGAGGTTTGAATAAAACGCAAGACATATCTCAGGCGACGAATTTTTTGAAAAAACCGCGATTTATACGGCGAATTCGTAAAATTTGGGAATAATTCGCGAATAAATCGTTAATTTCACGAATTACCGTTTTATACGCTGTTTGATTCGCAGGATACTCAGATCCGAATTATTCACGAATCTTGTTACTGTGATAGTTAGCAGATATCCGCTCGTTTCATAATAAAAAAAATATTCGAATTCGTATCTAGAGTTGGTTTTGAAGATTTTGGGGTCTGAAGTGGGAGAATTTTGGAGATTTTGGGATCTGAAGTGGGAGAAAAATTTGAATTCTTTATATATATATATAATTTTTTTTATTAATATGTCAATAGATCATATCTATTTATAGAAAATTTTGAGCCTATTATATATACAAAATTTGAGTCCGAATATTTATTTATTTTAATATACAAATTAAATATTTTTTTAATATATACAAACTAATTTTTTTGGACCTCCTTGGATCTCGAGGCCCAGGGCCATCGTCCTGGGTACCCTGCACCAGGGCTGGGCCTGTTGTATCCGGTTGAGTTATGGATCCGAATCCAAAGCGGATTATCCGTATCCATTTACACCCCATAAAAGCCTGCACATAACTTTTTTCTTTTTTCTTTTATTATTTTTTTCCTCTTTTTGTTTTTTTTTTGGTTGCGGGGGGTGGGGGGGGGGGGGGTTTGGGTACAAGTACACAACTAAGAAGAGAAGAACTAGGATTCACCATGTCCTTTTGTGAAGTTAACTATAAAATTTATTAGATTGGCTTCAAATGACGTATCTGAACTTAATTTTAAAATCAATATACCTTACGAGTGATGCGCCTACATGTAAAAATTTTAATTTTTGAATTAATTTAGTATAGAGTCAAGTGGTAAAAAATATTCAAAATTAAAAGATTTATAAATTAATTTTAATGCATTCATTTTATTGCATGTAATTTATATGATATACATCACAATTGTATGTATCCAACAACGCTGTGTCAAATTGAGTAAATTAAGCAGGTAGCTTATTCATTCAAAATAATCTTTTCCCCACTCTTTCTTTCTTTCGTTTGATTTCTGCAAACCAAATCTCACTCTAGTTCAGTTAAGGTTTCAGTACTTGCTATTTCTATTTTTCCATCAGTATCAGTTTTTCAATAAAATATAAGAAAAAAAAGATTAATGTCAGGTACACAAGGAGCACAATCAAAGGGGTCTTTCACCGCCACCACCTACGTACGTACCACAATGCGCCTGGTGCTGCCACAGAAGATCCATCGAGGATGGCCATAAGGTCTGACAAGGATGAGCCAGGGGTACCGGTCAATAAGTTGGAGGATATGATCAAGGATGCGGCCGGCATGGGTGGACCTGTCTTTGGTGCTGGTTTCACTGTCCATTTGGGTGCTTGCTTGTTTGGCTGTACAGGGTTTTCTTTTGTTCCAGTGATCTAATTGTGTGCCATCATATGTCCCAGTTGTACCATTCGGGTCCTTTTCAGTTGGTACCAGCAGTACGGCTCTTTCCCCCTGTCTGTCCAACCAGCGCCACTGGTACTGTTACCATTGCTGTCCTTCGTACCAGTGGTACCTAGTCTCCCCCCTGCTGTCTTTTGTACAAGCGGTACCGGGTCTACCTCCTGCTGTCTTTCGTACCAGTGGCGCTGGTTAAACATGATACGTTCGGTTAAACATTTCTTTGTATGATATGTTCGGTTAAACATGAGATTATTTATGATCTATTCTCTTAAAGATGCAAATACTCTTTAATTTCTTTCCAACTAGTCGTTATATATTAAGAAAATTAACAATGTTAACTAGCAGTTCCTTTTACATTTGATTCTGAAAAATATTCAACATATATAACTTTAGAAAGGTAATTAAATATAAGTTATTAGAGAAAACTAACGATACCTTTACATTTTGAAAAACTAAAACAAAATATTTTATTATTGTTTGTAATATTGTAACATATAACATATTATTGTTTATAATATTTTACCAAAGAGGCGATGTAGGGTTTAGGGTTTTTCCCGTTTCTCTTTCTATTTCGCGTAGGGTTTGGGGGAGAGTGGGTTGGCAGCGACACAGAGAGGGATGGAGTTATGGTATGAGCAATTTAGGATAAAGATTTTAACAGAGACTTCTTTGCTTCGTAAGCGCAAAAACCATATGTAGTTCAGTTTTGATTCTATAGTATGTGCGCTGCATGAAGTGAAAACTACTCTGTTAAAATATTTACCCGAATTTAGACGGTGGACTGAATTTTTAGGTAAGTTTTGAGTTTTTCTTTTGTATAAATTTTGTAGAAAAATAGAAAAAAAATATATATTTTAATCTAGTAACTATACAATATTGAATATATTTAAAACTTAATTTATATTTGTTTATGAAAATTTAACATTAATAGACTTATCTTATCTTTGTCTAAAAAATAAAATGCTACAATAAAAATGTTGAATGGATTTTACACAGGCTGATCTAAATTAGCTCATGACGGACTGGAACCAACATTTGATTAAAAAAAAAAATAGAGCTAAGGTAAGGCAAGGCATTAGTGTTTGAAATTTTAATGGTCCAAAATCAACGATAATTGGTATAATACTAGATAATACTTTAATTGTATGAATTTGATATTTTTGATCCAAAACATATCTATAAACTACATTTTTATTTTCAACTTATTTAAATTTTTTTATTTTTACAATAGTGGACAAAAAAGGAAGAATTTTAGTTAATCTCAAAATTTTCAAATTACTTTTATTAAAAATTATATCTGATGTAGAACAACTAATTAACAAATCAGGAACAATATGCTCTTCTAAATGTTGGAAAACCTAATCCTTGCTATTTTTTTGAACTAAATAATTTGTAACTAAAATTAACTACGTCCATTAATTAAAGATGAAACTTGTCTTTATCATTTTCCCTCAACAAAATTAGTTATGCTCGCGCACAAATCTACAAATTAAGATGTATCAATTTTTAACAAAATCACAACAATACAACCACCATATATCCAACATTTTTTGGATATATAAACTCATATTATTCATTCTAAAATTTCAAACCTAAGACGTGTCTAGCATAATTCAATTCGAAATTTTGAATATACAATATGGAGTTTCAACCATCTCTCAAGCTGGCTTTTCTATCAATGTTATTGTTATATTTTGCGGCAAATAATGGTATGGTATCAGCTTTAAGCTTGTGTGGAATGAACAACGATGACATCACTGCTTGTTTGCCATCTGTGAGAGGCTTCATTCCGCCACGACCAACACCTAATTGTTGCAGAGCCGTAAGAAAGGCCAATCTACAATGCTTTTGTTCTTACAAACACTCTGTTTTGATTCGTCAATTGGGAGTTAATGTCGATCAAGTCAGAAAATTGCCAGCTAAATGCAGCATTGTTCGGCACCCGAACTGTTAAAATCGTAAGATATAATGATCTATTTGATTTTGTATTGATGATGGATGTTGTTGATTTACATGCATATAAAGTGTAATATTTAATTTGTATGATTGTCAAATAAAGATGATGATGCATGCTGTTGATTTACATGCATATAAAGTGGGAAATATAATTTGTATAATTGTCAAATAAAGATAATGTGTCAAAGTTGTGTTTCGTTTGTATACATGTGCAGATCTTTGTTCATGCTCGAGGTCCTAAGTCACCTTTAAAATGTTAAAAATATTTTATTAGATAATATGAAAAATTAACTGATTTTTTTTATATGTATTAGTCATTGTATATAAAATAATAAATTTTAAGGGCTTACAAGTAAAATTTAGAAATTAGCTGATGGCCGTTTCATTTTCATTTGGATGCTTTTGGTTTCCTAATCATGCGCAGCAAAAAAAGAAAAGCTATCACTTTTATCCCTTTTCAGCGTTCTCCTCAATTTGAAACATACCTTATTTTAATTAATATGAACAAAAATATTTCCATGATTTTCTATTTAGATACATGTAACAATTTCAAATAGATCTAAGAACAATTTCAAATAATGGAATATCGACTTTATTATTAATAGAATAAAACAATTTTAAAGAATTGAATTATTAGTTTGAATCTTACAAATTACAGTATATATGGTGAATTGGTGAACTTATCCTATACAAAGAACTACAGAAAAGAAAAAAGAAAAAATGCAACAAAACTTTTGTATACTCCAGATTATAAACTTAAATCTATTTTTTTGAATAAGAAATCACTAATCTCATCTAAGAAGAAATTATATCTATCTTTTTTGGAAGTTGAGCACTTTGATGGAAACACCGAAGAGGACAGCGAACAGAGCTGCAAATCCAACTACCATAACTGCAACCACCGGTAGAAAATCGTGATGGAATCCAAAATAACTCTTCAAAAACTCTCTCACTGTTTCATTTGATCCATGAAGCGGGTCATCTATGTCTCCGAATTGTGATGTGACCAACCCGTATAGTGTCCATGAGACGGGGCAGGCCCAATAGTACCAACTCCACCATACTGGCATGCTCTGCAAATGAAAGGGCAATTTGGTCATTTTTTTAACAATGAAAATGTTGAGATTTTTAGTGAGCAGATAGTACAATTTATCAAAAGAACTTACGGGTCGGGCGATGATAAATCCGGAGAAGACATTCCAAATGCCGTAAAATGCCGCAGAAACGATGGCAGCGATGTTGTAATTAGGAGTCAAGCCGACACAAAGCATCCCGTAATATGTGAAGTAAAGAAGCGTGAAGTACATATAGAATAGATACCAGAAGAATTTAGCTGCTGTCCACTGAAAGTTCATCATAGAGTACACAATTACTCCGTAAAGTACCGATTGTACCAGCACATATGGCAGCTCGATTGTCACCTGAATATGTTGCACAAAGAACAGTTAGTTTTATTTTTTGTTTTTGTTCTCCTATTTAACTTGTTATATTTTGTTATAATAAAGAAAGAAAGAAGATACCTACCTGTCCAAATGCATAGGGAAGAGCAGAGTACATTCCGGCAGCTCTTTCCCGATAAAACACAGATCGCTCAATGGCCACAACTGGTTGGACTGACATAGAATAAGAGATACCCATAAATAGCACAGCAGCATACATTGATCCCATTGCATTGAACAAGTCCTGTTGAGTGTTCCTTTTGCCTCCGAGGCGCCAAAATATTGTGCCAAACATGAGAGCGATAAGTATAGAGAAGAAGAAACGAATGACAGTATAAGGAGGATTTCTCCAATAAGACAAATGTTGTTTCCAGAGACACGCCTTGCATTGTGTCACGAAAGATTGCGAGTATTGGGTTGGAAAATGGAGGTCGCTTGTCCCGGGAGGTGGCTTGCTTAATTCCTTTATGATTTCCTTGTTACTCCTGTATAATTAGTTAGTTATATCAGTTAATTATTTATAAAATATGAGCAATTTGTTATAAGGTAATTATTTATGAATATAACTTACTTGTAGAGTTCAGAATTCCGATAAGTCTCTGCAAAATCGATCCCCAAAACTTCCTCTTGTGCAATTGTCGACACTTCCAACATCCATGTAGCAGGATTGTATCCATCCTTTATCTTACTAACTCCAGGAATTGACTAAAAAGATAAAAACAAAACAATTAATTTCTCTTTTCTGATTTTAGACCAATAAAATTATGAAAATGACCTTATATAATTTTTTATTCAGATTAGCCTACCTCGAAGTAACTGATTAAGTCTTTGGATTGGTGACCTAATGGGCCGACATAAATCTCTTCACCACCTCTCTTCATCAGGAACAACTGCATTTAGATAGAAAAGAGCAAATAAGATAAGAATCTCCTGCAATGAATGTCAATTAAAGCACACACAAAAATAATAAGCAAATAATTGATGTTTCTCACCTCATCGAAAGCCTCAAAGATATCAATGCTCGGCTGGTGAATGGTACAAACAACAGTTCGTCCCGTATTAACAGTATTTCTAACGGCTCTCATAACAATTGCAGCAGCTCTAGCATCAAGACCAGAAGTCGGTTCATCCATGAAAATAATTGATGGATTAGCAACTAGCTCAACAGCTATGGTTAGCCTTTTCCTCTGCTCTGTTGACAGACCGTTTACACCCGGTAACCCAACTAGTGAATTTCTAAGCGGTTTTAGTTCCACTAACTCCATCACCTCCTCAATGAACATCTATACATTTTTTAAACAAAAGTATTTAGAACATAAACCAACAAGTTATATGGAAGTTGAATATAGTTTTATAAAAATGTGTACCTTTTTAGTGTTAGAATCAACATCATGAGGTAGTCTAAGCCATGCAGAGTAAACAAGAGACTCATAAACGGTCAAATTTGGTGAATGTATATCATTCTGTTCACAGTATCCTGAAACTCTTGCGAAAGTCTCCTGTTTCTTCGGGTAACCTGAGATGGAGATTTCTCCCTCGATGTACCCACCGGTTTTTCTACCAGCTAAAACATCCATTAGTGTGGTCTTGCCCGCTCCACTAACACCCATTAAGGCAGTCAGAACACCTGGCCTGAAGGATCCGCTAACTCCTTTTAGTAGCAGTAGTCTATCTTGTTCTACTCCTTGTGTTTCATTTCCTTTAATCAATAAAACCAAAAAAGAATTATGCGAACAGGTCAAAAAAATTGCTTGAGTTTGTCTTAAGTACACTATATATCAAGGTAAAACATTTACCGCTGGCATATCGACAGAGTATTTCATATTGTCAAAGGCAACAGAGAGTGGTGCAAAAGGAAGAACCATTCCTTTCTGGTTCTGATTCAAGTCCGAATTCGATGCAGATATAATCTCAGACATTTCTCCTGCTCTTGTTCCATCAAGTACCTCTCCAGTTACATTTGTGTGCTTCTCCTTCAATTCCTCTTCTGATAGACTTTGCTGAGCCTTCCCAGCCGCTGTATAATTTTACGAAAAATAGTTGGTTTAGCACCATTTGACAAAAATGGAGGGTTGAAACTGTAAATCAACAACATTAACAAATGCTAGCACTTACGTTTGAGATAGCTCAAGGCCACAGTGAAGAAGAAATTGAATATGATAACGAATCCAATCAAAGCACCTACACCGATCCAATACCATTTTGCCTCAGTCGGCAAGCCACGGTTTTTCAACACTTGAATTCCAAGATATTCTGTGGCTCCTTCAGCATACTAAAAAAAAGAAAAAGAAAAAACAAAGTTATAAGACATTTGATAAACAAGTTGAAATTGTACGAAACAAGCAAAAGGAAATGTTAGCTTACATGTTTCCATTTGTGTCCCAAGAATTCATTGATACTCAAAGCATTCATCGCGTACATAAGGGGTGAGATCCAGTAGCCCCAAATCCACCAAGCCCTTATTTTATCTACATCCATTTTCAATTTTAAGCAGTTAGACATAAATGAACCATCTCTTGAAAACTAATTATATGAGAAAAGATAAGAAATATACCATGAGAAAGGATAAAGCCACTCAAAACTAGTGTAACCACCAAAGCAAATGAAGCCAAAGTATTAGCTACAACAGTGTCCCGGCCTAGTGATGCCATGAACCTAAACATGCCAGATGCCATCTGATTCACCAACATTAGTAGCAAATACTGCTTGAAGAACCTTCCCACATTAGGATCAAACCCAATGACATAGTAGTTCAAGAAGATGGTAACAGAGACCTCAACAAAAGAGATAGGTATCTTCAAAATCCAAGACGGGATCGTGTAAGCCCAAGCCGGGAAAAAGAGATAGTCACGTTGTTTGAAAAACACAGGCAGTTTTATGCATGTCAATGCCATCTCAGAGAAGCCGTTAAACATGTGTGTAGACATGGCGAAGAACAGTGCACCCAAGTAAACAGTGCCATCATTTGTAGTGTTATGATGCATACGTGTGCGAAAAAACAGAGTCATTGCTATTAAAGTTGTCACCATTAACTGAAATACTCTGAAAATGTACACAAACGAGTTGCGTTTCATGAGGAGAAATTCCCTCGAGGTCAATGCCTTTAGTAGTTCCATCTTGCTTATGCCGTATTTAGAAGTGGTTAGTGCGGCAGGGTGGCTACTTGACTTGTCAAACGGTACAGCTAACTCTGCTCTGAGCCTCTCACCAACATGGAATGACTTGAAAGCCTCTGCAAATTCACGTACTGGTACGTATTGGTATGGCCTGTGTCCCTGCCAGTACTGCTGCTGGTCTTTTCGAGATGTCACCTAAACCATCAAAGGTTACATATAATAAGTTTTTTTTTTTTTAATGTCATGACTTTAAAGCAAGTAAATTTTGAGAATTCTTTTTTCAGTTTACCTCTTGTAGGAAATCGGCAACACCTTTCCTTTGTGGGCACTTAAACCCCATGGATTCAAAAAATTCAAGGATATGCTGACGGGGCCCGTGGTACACGACATGGCCATCGGATAGGAGGATGATGTCATCAAACAGGTCAAACGTCTCGGGTGCTGGTTGTAGTAGTGAAATTACGGTTGTTTGCCCCAAAATGCTAGTGATTTGCTTCAAAGACCTTACTATTTGAAATGTGGTTGAGCTGTCCAACCCAGTTGAGATTTCATCCATGAATAACGCTGTTGTGGGTCCCACAATCATCTCACCTGTCGTGACACGCTTTCTTTGTCCTCCAGAAATACCTCTAAGCATCTCATCTCCTACAGTGGTATCGGCGCATATATCTAAACCCAAAATCTGCAAAATTCAAGAAAAAATTAAGTAAAAAAACATAGAGAAAGAGGTGCTTTCGTAAATTATATTAAGATGATGGATGTGATTTGTACCTTGAGCACATAGTCAGTAATGATGCTCGTTTCTTGGCCTCCGGTTGATACTGCCTGGAATTTAAAAAAAAATTAATGAAATTGAGCTTTTTTGTTTTTTTTTTAAAGTGGTAACCAATTGAGCAATTAATACCTTCATATACACATCAACATCAGCATCAGGCTTGATATTTGAAGCTTTCTCTCTCCTAGAAAGCTCAGATAACATATCTACACACATTTTCAAGTACATACTAATTAGAATTCATTATACAATATATTGACAAAAAATAAAAAATTAGATCTAGCTTTCTGATAAATTTTAATACCGTATCTGGTACCGACACCCTGGACCCGGGCTGAGAAGGCTAGGGTTTCTCGTACTGTCATCTCAGCTATGTGCAAATCATGTTGACTTATATATGCTGCTGTTCTCTGTGCCACAAACTCATTCATGCCATGTCCATTGAATGTAACCTTACCAGTAACCTTTAGTTCAGAGTCTAGTTTTCCAGCCAAGGCCAGAAGCAGTGATGTTTTTCCTGAGCCGGGTGGTCCGAGTAACAATGTCATCCTGGAATTTTTAAAATTTATAATTTATTAAGTAACCAACAAATCAACAAAAAGAATTTATATATGCAATGAAGCCCCTCTGGGGTGGGAATATTATAGTATAGTACCTCTTAGGCTTGATAATTCCACTGACATCATGAAGAATATTATGAGGCATTTTCTTGCTCGGTAGTAAGTGAAGAGCATTCAACATAGACTACAATTAAAAAACAAAAGATTGCAAGGCCATTAGATCTACTGTATTTGTTACAACATGAATAATTAGTAAAAAGTTGGTGGACCAAAGTAGAAAATTACCTCGAGAGAATTAATGGTAGCATTGATAAATGTTGGCAATCCCCTGCTTCCGACATGGGCTAATGCTTCAATATTCAAATTCTCATAACGAACCTCAATTGTTGGAAAATCGAGCCCGACACTGAAAAAACAAATAATATGATAAATTTAAAAATGAAAAGAACATTTTGCTCTAAGGAACATTTTGTCGAACAGTTTGTGAGCGGCACACTTACCGGTCAATCCTCTGTTTCAACTTGAGCAAGAAGCGTTCATTATCCTCCTCAGCAACACGCACGAGCCGTTGAATGAGTTGGTGCTTCTCAGCCATTCCAAGACTGTCTATGTTGATCTCTTTACCAACACCTCCATCGAGAAACAACCCCTTCTTCATGCGGTTGTAAGTGGGAAGCTTCTCCAATGCAGCCCACTTGAGCGACTCCTCGTCGTCTTCTTCTCGAGTCGACGCATTGGAGAAGACATCGGAGGTCCCCCGGCCGAACATTGATGCACTTCCAGCTCGTTGAAAGATTGAAGAGCTGTTCTGGCGTAGGCTTGGCAGCCTAAACGAACTGCTCGAATCCATTTGTTCCTTATAATTCGTTCCCTTGTAATTATCTTGCTAGCTAGGGTTTGTTTGATTTGTTTGATTCCCTCTCTGTGTGTGTTTTGTTTTGTGTTTGAAATTGAAAGAAGGGAAAGAAGAGATTGAATGAATCCTGGGAAATGGGGGAGGCATTTTATATGTAGAGGCTGAGGATGAGGCGGGAAAGGAGAACTAGTGAAGAAGGAGAGGGGAACACACGTGATGCGCTGCAATTGTAAGTTTGGAGACCGAAGACTCGAAGCGGTCCCAATCCTCTAAAGTAACCCAAATGTTTATTTTAGATCTGGTCCGTTGGATCAGAATTCGAGCCAATCTATTATTATCGAACGGTTCGGATTTAAATATAAAATTTGAGTTACTATGGATCTGAATTCAGAATGGAAGAGAATCGAGATGGATGGTTGGTTGGTTGGTTGCCTTCTAGAGAGGAGAATGGAGAAACACGGTCAATTTTGGTTACTTGGGGATTTTCTGAGACACTTGTTACCATGTGTTTAATTGTATCGCTCTGAGGCTTAGCAATGGGCGTAACAGTGACACAGAAGATGATGATACAGAAAATCAACAAAGACTGAATTAATTTTCTTTGATTCTTTGATTCTAGAATGTCGTTATTTTTATTTGAGTCTTCTCTTTCCTTTTCATATTCCCTCGTTTAGACTCTAAAGACTCTTTTTTTGGGTCTACTACAGCAGACTTAGTCCTCCGCAAATCAAATAATAATAATAATAATAATAATAATAATAATAATAATAATAATTTTGTTAGCTTTCTTAACTGTTTTTTTTTTTAATTAATAAAAACATAGTTAGAGTCTTAGAGATATTGACTATGAGATGAGGGTTTGACGAGAGAGGAAGTAATAAAGTCACGTGCCTATATACAAAAGAAATTAAGGCTTCTTCCATCTCCTTTCCTTTCCTTGCTCTTAATTTGTCAATATCTTTTATTTGCTTTGGTGGGTGGGGGTGGGTCCCCAATTTCCCATTTTTGTTTCATTTTGGAAAGAATAATAAGAAATTCACAGCCGGTGTGGAACTATATATATATATATTTTTTTTTAATTTATCTTAATTTTTTATTTTGGGATTTATCTAATTTTACATACAATATATTATATATTATGAAGTATTATTATTCAAATTTATAAAATATTTTACTTATCATGAAATTTTGAGTATGTTAATTATTATTTATAATATAATATAAGACAACAAATTATTTGTGAATTATTTTTGGTAAACATATTATATTGATATTAATTACCGTTGCGTTGATAATCATAGAGGTTCGTCATACGGAATTCATATCACCGACGGTACTGTAATACGGAATCTTTTACAATTACTTGATCTGGACCGTTCTTTTTAACTTGGCACGAATCTCAAAGTCTAATAATACTGCCCCCTCAGTCAGCCGAATTCAGATCCAGTGCAGTAACCCAATTTTTGAGTTTTGATCCAAACCGTCCAAGGTGCTCTAACACGAATCTTAAAGAACCTGGACCCCACAAATAATACTGGCCCCCTGCGCTACCACCGAATAGGTACCGTACACGTCTAAACTCAAAAATTGGATTACTTTAGGGGACCCGGACTCCAGTCAGCCCGACTCCTAAACTGGCTGAGAGTTAATCTCAACCGTAAATAGCTAATTGTAAAAGGGAATCTTTTACAGTACCGTCGAGGATATGGACTCACGTCATACGTGAGGCTCCTAATAAAAATTAGTAATTAAATGCAAACCTTCTAGAGCACTATTGACTTAATTTAAAAGTAAGCAGAAGGTGAATTTGCAAAAGTGTCCCATGCTTTTTGTGTGCTTAATTTCCTTGTATAATGCATGCTTATTTTATTTCTCTTTCCCGTTTACATTGTAAAGTATGAGTTCAGTTAGATATTATGACAATTATAGTCAACAAGGTAGATGAGTTTGTCATGCATATATATATATATATATATATATATAGATGAGTTTTTTTTAAATCAGTGATTTAAAAAAAAAAACTCTAAAAAAATAGTAAAATTTTCTAAAAATTGTAAAATTTGATCTCCAAGCACAATTTAATATGGAGATTAACTTGAACGGTTTGGATCGACATTTTGTGAAAATTGAAGATATAAACGTGAAGTAAAATACTCGTTTTACTTCGCGAAGTACTATAGCCCAACTCTCTCTCTCTCTTTTTAAATATATATATGTATATATATATATATATATATATATATATATATAGTGCTTGGCTATTATGCTTATATAAGCATATGCCTACATATGCTTAAATGTTCATTTTTGCGTTTCCAATGTTCAAATGGTCGATCTGACCGTTCATCTTGTTCTCCATATTAATATGTGCTTGGAGACTAAATTTTACATTTTTCTGAATTTTTTTACTATTTATTAAGCCACTTTGAAAATTGCTGATCATATGGTCCAGAATTTTGTTGCACTGTTTTTACTGTTCACCCGGATCAGCAATTTTCAAAGTGGCTTAATAAAATATAGAAATACAAAAGATGTAACCTTTTGAAAAAAAAAATCCAAAATTATTGCTTGTAATAACTTTATAATCCATACCTTAACAATTTTAATATACAAAATTATCACAATGGTTTAAAATTAGAATTGTATGTTTCTAGAATATCGTTTTTAAAATGACGTATGTGAATAAAAAAAACGAGAAGAAAAGGTCATTTTGGCACATGCACTTTGAATTGGTCTATTTAATAAATGAAATGGATAATAATATATAAGTTAGTAATGGTACCCCACAGGAGGCAACTTTGACCTTACCTGACAAATTAAGCATCTACCATTTATCACCTACCTTTTTATTCATTCAACTTTGACCTCTACACCTAATTAATGTGCTCTCTTTTTTAATTCCACCAGTTCTTAGGTTGAATTGAAATTATCATTTTCCATACCATTATGGATTATTGCTTAGGATTATTTAAAAGCTGGGTTTGATCAACCAATTTAATTTGCTCATGAAGACAAATTTGCCTATTGTCTCGTCAGATTCTTCAAAGCTAGAGAGGTAAGCACAATCCAGTTTAATTTATATGATGCAAAGCTGCCATTTTTTGTTTTTTTTTTTTGTCCAGATGTTATCCAGAGCCATAAATTTGCAATAAAAAAGAGTGAGGCTACGGTACTATGTATAGCGCATATTAGTCTGTACTATGAATTCAAAATCTCTAGCTGTCCATTTGTAAAGGGTGTGGTATAAAAATGTGAAGAACATGACGAACCAAAACCGAATAAATTTATACGCTGTCCATTTGTAGTCGCACAATATGTACACTGTATTTTGAAGTCGCTTCCATCATCCATGTTACCGGATTATAACCATGCCTTATTTTCTTTATTCCTCCAATTGCCTTTTGTTTTTGTAAAAAAAAGAAAAATATATTATGCATAGGTTTGACAATTAAAAAAAAATTAAAGCTACTTAATTACCTTAGTAGGAAGGACCGAAGAAATTCTCCAGTCCTCCTTTCCTTAGTAGGAAGAGCTAGAATGAAATAAATTTTTTTAGTGTTATTTTTAGTATAATTATCCACAAATTAAATAAATCTAGGAAATTTTAATTAAGTGCCTCATCAAAAGATTCAAAAATGTCAATGCTAGGTTGATGGATTGTCCAAACAACAGTTCGCCCTGTGTTAATAGTATTTTTGACAGTTCTCATAACAATAGCAGCAGCTCTTGCATCAGACCAGAAGTCGGTTCATCCATGAAAATAATCGATGAATTAGCAACTAGTATAAAATTATAAAAATGATAAGATTATCATTTAACTAAACTATATTTGAAAATATAATAAACAAAATAAACAGGTACACTGTGAGAGGCCCAGAAATAAATTGACAGCTGCAACGGTTTTTTTTTCCTCTATGAGAGAACCTTTCCTTTGTTATTTTTTAAGAAATGAGAAAAAAAGAGTTTCAGAAATATCTACACATTTTGGTCATTCTTCAAGTAAAAAGAAAGTTCAGAAAACACATTTGTTATTCTTTGAGAAATATGCACATTTGATAAGAAGGAATTTGTGGGTGGAATCTGGAGACACTTAGCTAGTTCTCCGGTTCTCTTTCTAGATTCTCTGTATCTTTCAATCTTTTTAAATTCTCCACTTGAGGAACACAACAGGGAACTGGCATACATATTAGGGTTGGACTTGGTTCATGTGCACTGTGAGACTGACATCGCAGTGGGTTTGACTCACGATCTATGTGCCAGGCTTGCCCATCTCCCATTTCCGGTGACATTTCGACTGGGTCGCTGACTAGTGGGTCCCGTCCTGTCAGATATTTTTAAACATGCCCAAATTGCACCCAGGAGATCTGTAGCTGGTTTTTTGCTAGGTGTGTACCCATTCTGTGCACCCATATTGTAGCAAGAACTTAGAAAATTTGTAGAAAGTCAACCCTTTTGAGATTTTTGGGAGTTCTTTATATCAAAATTGATGATTTCTTATGTAGAATTGAATCATGAATTTTATTTCAAGAAAATCATTGCTCCTTTTTTAATGATTTTCAAGAAATTAGAATTTTAAGGCATTTCTCTCACCAATTTTCTAAAGAATTATATGGTAAACTCCTTAGATAAATTCTCAATTATTTCAAGTTCAACAAATGAATTCCCACTTAAATAATTTATTATTTACAATGTAATACTTCTAGAACGATAGAGATTTTAATTTTAGTTTTACCAAGTACAAACTAGTATATTGTTATCAAGGATCTGTGGCTGGGGCCTGGGGTTAACTTGAATCAAAGACACATCATATATACATGCATGCTCTTTAATTAGCTGTCAAATTTAATACACAAATGCATAAATATATACTGCTATTTCAATTTAAGTGAAAAATAAATGCTCTATATATTTGTTATATATTCAATATGAGGAGGGATCAAGTTACAACAAATTTGAGTTACAACATAGTTACAACAACTATTTTTTTCATTTTCAAAGTCCAAATCGTCGATCCAAACCGTTCAACATGATTATCTAAATAAAATGTGCTTGCAGATCAAATTTTATATTTTTTTTAATTTTTTTACTATTTATTAAGATGGGTACAAAATTCAATGGTCTGAATATGACTATTTTTTGTAAAATACTTAATAAATAGTAAAAAATTCAAAAAAAATGTAAAATTTGATCTGCAAGCACATTTTATTGTAGAGATCATGTTGAACGGTTTGGATCGATGATTTGGACTTTGAAAATGAAAAAAATGATTGTTGTAACTTTGTTGTAACTCAAATTTGTTGTAACTTGATCCCTCCTCATTCAATATATATATAAAACAAGATCCTTACTAATATATTCAATTTGGAGTAGAACTAGGGTGTTACTAAGTTCACCAAGCCCCTTTGTGAACTCAACTCTAAAACCTATCGGATTAGCTTCAAACGACGAATCCAAACAGTTGAAATCCTTCTACTATAGGAGTGATGCGTCTACATGCAAATTTTTTAAAATTTTAAAATAATGTGGTATAGAGTCAAGTGGTCAAAAGGCGTCCAAAAAATAAATGCATTAAAATTAATTTATAAACCTTCTAATTTTGACCACTTGACTTTATACTAAAATTAATTCAAAACTTTAAAATTTTCACATGTACTCATAAGATAGAAGGATTTCAACGGTTTGGATTCATCGTTTGAAGCCAATTCGATAGGTTTTAGAGTTGAGTTCACAAAGAGACTTGGTGAAATTAGGAACACTAGTTCTACTCTTCAATTTGTTATTGAATAAATATCTTTGAAAACAGAGATATGAGCGTGAAATAAAACAAGATCCTTACTTCGCAACTCATCATAGCCCATCCCATATATATATATATATATATATAGAGGTTGGCTATTTTACTTCCATAAGCATATGCCCACATATGCTTATAACTCATTTTTGCGTTTCCAATGTTCAAACAACAAATTCAAACAGTTAGATGTTCAATCTATATTAAAATGTACTTGGAGACCAAATTTTATATTTTTTGGAATTTTTTTACTATTTATTAAGCCACTTTGAAAATTGCTGATCCGAGTGAACAGTAAAAACAGTGCAACAAAATTCTGGACCATATAATTAGCAATTTTCAAAGTGGCTTAATAAATAGTAAAAAAATTCAGAAAAATGTAAAATTTGGTCTCCAAGCACATATTAATATGGAGAACAAGATGAACGGTTCGGATCGATCATTTGAATATTGGAAACGTAAAAATGAGTTATAAGCATATGTGGGCATATGCTTATGGAAGTAGAATAGCCAACCTCTATATATATATGAGGAGGGTTCCAATGCGTCCATTTTTTCATGCCTCCACCATGCCTCCATTTTTAAAACTTTAATAACTCAAAATTTAAAACTTAAAAGTCAAAATAAAACCGTTGGATATGATCTACATCATTATATCTATACACGTATAAAAAATTATGACATTTCAGTTTTGTTTTGGTTGTCATCAAGAGCTTGTAAAAAACGTACTAATGTGGATAATTTCTAGACGTTGATTTTTCAACTTATTGATTCACATAAAAACAAAATCAAAATGTGATAATTTTTTATAAGCACATAGATAAAATGATATAGATCATATCCAACGGTTTTATTTTGACTTTTAAGTTTTAAATTTTGAGTTATTAAAGTTTTAAAAATGGAGGCATGGTGGAGACATGAAAAATGGAGGCATTGGAACCCTCCTCTATATATATATATATATATATATATATATATATATATATATATATAGTTTACTAATATCAAGTAATATATTGAATGCTCCAATTCTCCTTCCAGAACATTTATAGCGTGATGCATGAATGACTTATGACAAGAGTACCCGCTTCTATAGTTTATGACGAAATTAATTCTCACAACAATAATTAATTAATTAATTAATTAATATTTAATGCGAGGTGAAGCAACTGACACATCAAGCAAGTGTAACCAACTCTTACTTATAACCTGTTCATAGAATTCTTTCTAAATTAAATATCTTAATTTGCTTTCAAGGAAAAATTAATTGAGAAGAATTCGAATATTAAAGTTGCAAATAATTAATTAAACACATGCATCAACGTTAAGTATGATGAACATATATATGTACTTTCAAAATTAGCAAAAAATAAAGTGACAATATATAGTAGGGCAAAAAATAAACTATTATACAATTTTTATTTTTCATGTATATATAGATGCATGGTTCTACAAAACATTTATTTCTTTTTTTCATTTTGTTATTTTGCTGATATATATAATATGTACACCAAGAAGAATAAAAAAGTTGAAACCACCATGTCATAATCTTATAGATATTCCTTCTATCTTTCTGTCAAATTTTTAATTATTTTATTAAAAAAAAACAGCACTCAGCAGAGTCTGGATTCTGGAATAATAATTCTCTATAAATTATATTTGTTTAAATAAAGAGTCGATAATATATAGGAGTGACCACCACCACAAGCAATTCAAGTCTAATTAATTAGCTAAGCGTCAAATTTCACATCTAATAAAATAAAAATTACAGAAAAAGAAGAAGAAGAACAATAATTGCTGGAGTAAAAAGGAATTTATTGAAAATGAAATTAATTGAATTGAATGACTCGCTATACAATTTTGACACAAAAGAAACCTCAATGAACGATCTGTTTCATGTAATGAGGTGGCTTCAATAATTAGTTAGTCAATATTATTTTTGTTTGATAGTAATATTTTTTTTATTTTTTTTAATGGGATAGCATTCTTTCATTTATATATTAATTTTTAGTGTTTTAGCCTACATAGCAGAGTTGTTAGCAAAAGTAGACCCATGCATGTCAAATATATAAATGCATTCTTTCTGGAATCATGCTTCTTAGGGAGAATGAATACATGATGCATCAAAGGGTATTTTATAATTTTTATATATAATTAATTATAACAGTTCTAGAATTGAGAAGCTTAGCACGCAATCTGAAATTAGAACAGTTCTAGAACATCTTCCTCTGTACTTAGTACTTACAGGGATTTAATAGAAACAACTCTTCAATAAATTAATATAAATATAAAGGACATGTCTGAAAGCACATGCTGACTTCAAATTGCAGCTGCAAAATTGACACTTTAATTATAAATAGAATATCATAGAATTACAAGTCAATGGTTTTAGAAGTTTCCCTTAAATTTTCATTATTGGTACCTAGTCCTTCTAGAATAGAGAGATTCAGCTATAACTGGGTACTATGCATGCACCCAATTAGTTTAAAAATATAAATGCTGGATTATATGTTAAACAATTCTACAATAAATTAATATAAATATAAAAGACATGTCTGAGAAACACCCAGAAATCTTATCAAGACAAAAAATGAAGGCATTTGAACCCTCCTCTATAAGAATTTCAAGAATTACATAACAAACCAAAACCAAATAAACTTGGATGCTGTCCACTTATAGTCGCACAATATGTAAACTATAAAGCTGTAGATCACCGACTGGATCAAATTGTATGGGATTTCAATTCCAACCTGGGAAATTGATTGATATAACATGTCAGTTTATATCTTACCTGTAACGTATATAGGCGATTGGATTGCTGGTAGCATATTGTATTTCCAGTTTCAGTAAACCGCAATGCTCTTTTGTGTAGGTTGATTAAATTACTTAATTTAAAAGATCAATTAACCAACTGATATACGTTTGGAACCAGTCTAATTGTAGCTCTTTTATTGTGGTTTTACCTTATGGATCATCCAAACCTCTTTAATCAATCATTAAGTAATTGAGGGATATAAGAAATTACTAGTCCAAGTCCGTAGGGTAGAGCAGAGTACATCCCAGCTTCTCTCTCTCGGTAAAAGACGGCACGCTCTAGATCAACAAGTGGCTGCACCGATGACGAATTTTTCACTCCAAGTAATACAGTGGAAGCATACATTGACCCCATGGCATTAAATAAATCTTGCACTCTCTCCCTGTTAAAAGGATGATATATATGCAATTCATTAGTTGAAGTGTTATACTTATATATAATTGGTAATAAAAAAGGAGTAGGGGTAAACCAATATTTACTCTTTAGTTTTTTACTTACCAGTTACCACTTTTGGCCTCTGCCCCTCGACCCCACCATCGCCACCTCACATTCTACATATATGATGCTGGTAGCAGCGTACCAGTGTTGATTTTCCTGTGTGCTGTTCATAGGGTTGAAGAGCGAGGGCAAAATAGTCATATTAGATAAAATATAAGTTCAAACAAAAATTTACATCAAAACTTTCCTTCCATCTGTGTGGATTTCTGGAGCAAGTAAATGTATTTAAATTCCCTATCGTAAATTCTCTCCCCCTGTTATACAATTTCTGGAGCAGACCTTTAGGTACTCTATGTGCTTAATACATGAGGCAAGAGCTAACTTTTCAGGATTGAATTATACAGTTAAGAATGAATACAAGCAGCGAGATGTCACTTGGAGCTGCTTCCTAATTCATTAAGAAAAATGATTTGGAGTATTGACGATTGGCCCATCAGCACTGTTCGATTGGCCAATATTTCAGTACTCTCTGAAGAGAATCGAATGAAAATTGGGAGATCGAGAGACCCCTTTGGTTGTGCTCCTTGTGCACCTGACATTAATCTTTTCTGTTTTTTTAACTGCCAAACTGATACTGATGGAAACATAGAAATAGCATGCCAGTACTGAAACCTGAACTGAACTAGAGCGATATTTGGTTTGTACAAATCGACCGAAATGAAAGAAAGAGAATGGGAAAAAATTATATATATGAAGAAGCTACTAGGAAGGACACGTAAGGGAGTTGACTGCCACGTGTCCGGCAAGATTTCAAGATTTAAGGATGGTGGGACGCGTGTGTGTAATTGCAATTGCAACTGGGCTTCACGCTTCTACTTGGGCCTAAAATATAAAATGCATTAAAACTTGTGGGCCGACAAGGGGTCCAAAAAAATTTGTGATGATTGTTCATGAACCATAATGTTTTGTTTTTTGAGGCTCTACTTGGTCCGTTAAAGAAAGAAATAAGAGAAATGGGAGAAACCCTAAATCGATCCTCTTGCTTTCCCTTATCGCTGCCGATTTTTCACAGGTATGAGATAAGAAATTTCCAATGATACGAGAAAGTAGATGTTTTAATTTATATTGAAATTATAAATTTTATTTTACAACAGAGTCGTGCCAGGAAGGTGTTTGAATAAATGCTTTTGTGAAAGAGAAAGATGATGAAAACCAAGAGATGTGATATTGATAGGATCAGTAGCTTGCCTAATGAGATTATCACATATATCCTATCATTTCTTAGTACAAGAAACGCCGTGCAGACATGCATCTTGTCCAAAAGATGGACAAACACATGGGCATCTGTGCCGGTTCTGGAATTTGACATTGATGAGTTAATGCCAAAGATTGTTGATGGTGAAATGGCTGTAAAATTTGTGACCAAATTCGAATTACTTTTCAAAAGTGTGCTGGAGAAACGAGACACATCTTGTGTAATTAACAGATTTCGACTTTGTTTGGGTTGTTGCGGGGTTACCTTGCCTTACACACAAGTTGTTGCCGATTGTATTAGTAATGCAATGAAGTTGGAGCCTCGAGAGTGCTCAATCAAATTGTGGTCACATGCAATTTTGAATCTGAATGCCGATCTGATTTTCAATTGTGCATCACTAATAGATCTACAGCTGTGGGTTTTTAGAAATGTTGCTCCTCATGTTGGTATAGAACCCAACTCAATAAACCTTCCTTGCCTCAAAACCCTAAACCTCACTGGTTGTGTTAGTGATGATTTTTACAAAAAGCTTTTGTTAGGGTGTCCAGTGCTTGAAGAATTAGTGCTATCATTTTTTATGGGGATCGTTGAGATATGTTCCAACACTTTGAAGAAGTTGGTTATTCGTGATTGGTATGATGGAAATAGATTGCAGATTTCCACACCTAATCTCATGTATTTTGAAATTCATATCATTAATATCTCTCCTATACTGGATATAGGGGATGCTCTTTTGATAAATATGCCATCGGTTGTTGATGCGTTCATCTCTATTCCTTATTGGTATAGTAAGTATTACGATGAGTATGATTATATTAGTGGGGTCCCCAAGCTTATTGCCAGCTTTTCAAATCTCGAATGCTTAAAGCTACAATTTAATTGCACTGACGAAAAGGTAAACTCTCTTTGCAACATATTGGAGATAAAAATCTGCGATGTTTCTAATTTTGCATATTAATTTTGTTGGCATTTTTTAAGGTACATTGAAAACAAACAAAACCCTTCTTTGGTCATGTTATATGCATATACTTTCAGTTTACGTGATATTTGTTTGTTGTTCTTGGAGTAAAGACATCCCATGGCTATAATAAGCATCAAAAGTTCTCATTTATAATTAGCTTTGTGATTTTCCTTTCTTTTGAACATAGTTTTAATTTTACTTTGTGAAAATAGGCACTGAAGAAGGAATTATCTAATTGCCCAGTCTTCAAAAACTTAAAGTGTCTGAAACTTGTGAGTTTGGGTTTCTATGTCTTTGATCTGGCACCATTTTTCCTTCATCGCTCACCTAAACTACAAGAGCTCACCTTGCAAAACTTCTATGTAACTTCTCTCTCTCTCTCTCTCTGTATTGCTACTGGTTATCTTTTCCATGCCTCAATTGAGGAGGCAGACAAAAACATAGTCGATTAATGAGATACTCTTAAAATTCCAAATTTATTGAATAAAGAAAATGACAAGTTTCGAGTATTTACAGAGTCAATAGATATACTAAAAATGGTCTTTGCTTAGGAGGTTAACAATATGGTAAATGCCGTTCAAAACCAGGTGTTGTTCAAATTACCCCCTCAAGTAAGCCCTAGTTGAAGGGTCGATATATGATCAATGAAATTTATGTAACTTGTTTTGTTACTATAGAATGCACGGGTTGCAACATTGGCTGCAACTTCGGAGGGACGTGATGCATTAGTCCAGCGGGAGTTCCTTAAGACCGTTAGAATTGTAGGATTTAAAAATGATAATGGATTTGTTGATCAGCTGATCAATAAGTTGTCCGTTCATGTTAAGATCATTGGTGAAATTGTGCGGGCTTGATTCCCACTTTTTCACCCTCTTTTGTTATGTAATGCAACTGAGCTTCTATAATTTTAATGTTTAGTTATTTCTCTTTGATATTTTCATGTTGATGTGATTATGTCCGAGGTTTGCTAATGCCATTGTTGTGATCTGAGAGCTGTATTTAAGCATGTTTTGTTGTTTGGTCTTTAATGAGAGCTCTAAGAGAGATACTGGTAGCGTTGCAGGAAAAGAACAGATCAGTTTGCTCTTTAGAAATGGTTTCTGGACCTTGGCGTATATTTCTTTATTGGTCATTTCAAATGTTGATCGTTTCAGGTTTAAGTAAATCTGGTTAGCATGTTTGACTAGCAAGATTTATAAGCTAATTCTGTTACAGTGTAATTATTATGTTATTTTTTTTTATGATGTTATATTAATATATTACAGTGTAATTATTCTGTTACAGTGTAATTATTCTGTTACAGTATAATTAAACTAAATTTCCTATAAATATATTACATTATTTTATAATTCAGTTTCGATTTTTTTTTTTTAGTAAAAATAGGGATCTAAGTCTCTATTATTTCAGTTTTGATATTATAACTATAAATATTGTATAAATATGAATCTAATGTAATTTCTTACAAAATGTACATATATGTCATTAAAAAAAATGCAAGAAATAAGTGTGTATTACTAAAATTAATAAATATATGTTACAAATATTACAAACAATAATAAAATTAATTTTGTTTTAGTTTTTCAAAATGTAAAGGTATCGTCAGTTTTCTCTAATTATATTTAATTACCTTTCTAAAGTTATGTGTTGAATATTTTTCAGAATCAAAATGTAAAAGGAACTGCTAGTTAAGATTTGTTAATTTTTCTTAATATATATAACGACTAGTTGGAACTTTTTGCTTTTTTACGCAACTTATTCACTGAATTCAACTATTATTTTTTTTAGTTACAACTTTTTGCGCAAATTAAAAATTAAGAAGATGCATATGTGCTTTGTGTTTTCGTATTTATGATGTTGATATTTGATGTAAATTTTTGCATCAAATTTATTTTTTTATCAATTTCTATATTTTTGTGTGATATCTTTGTAAGGATTGGTGATATGTAGTTAACCTATACATTGATGTCAAGTCTTCATTTTGTTAACAAATTTTGCGTATTTTGAAATTGTGATGTCGTGCTTTGTATTTAGTATGTTGATATTTAATTTAGACTTTAACAATAAACTCACTATTTTATCCATTGCAGGATTTTCTTAATTTTTCCAGTATCAATTTGCATAATTTAGAATTAAGATGATTTGTTTTGAGCTTTGAATTGTCATAATAGGACGTCGATGTTTGATGTAAATTTTATTGAATTTGTTATAAACCAAATTTTAGGTAATATATAATATATTACATCATTTTTTTATTTAACTTTCGGATATTAAAAAAATATAAATATTCTAAATGTATGAATTTTCATATAAAATAATTAGAATACACATATTTCATCTAAAATTTTATATAAAAAACAAGAAAGTATTGCTAAAACTAATAATTAGGTTACAAATATTGCAAACGATAATAAAATCTATTTACTTTTAATTTATGTTGTCACAACATGTACAAAAATGAGCCACACACTTTTTTGGATATGAGTTTTGCAATTTAATCCTTTTAGAATGTTGATATTTTGATAGTTAAATGCTAATACACAAAAACTATATGGTTTTGAGTAGATAATGTCTAGAAATATTTATAAATTGAAATTTGTGGATAATATTGTACAATATGCTCTTACATTAAAATTTAACAAGGACAATATTTTTATATGGATCAGTGTTGTATGTTGATGTAATTGACATAATAGAAATTAAATTTGTTTTTTAGCATTAAATATCAAATTCACAAAACAGTTGGTCATGGTATTAATTTCATTTATTAATTACTACTAGGGCAATGTTACAAAAATATTAAAGAGAAAATAACAATTTGATAACTAATAATTCCGGACGTGAGCCTTTGAAAAGTAAGTTATCTAAATGAGGTTGGAAATTATTTAAGTTAAATATTTCATAAATTAAAGTGTTTTAAGAAAAATACTAAAAATAGTAGTATATGAAATTTGGCAAAATGTTAGGTTACTGTAAATTTTCCTAATATAAAAGAATATGATGTCAATATAGGTTCTCTTCAATAACTTATTTGTGATTGTTTCTTCTTCTTCTTCATTTTTTATGGAAAGATGATAATTATCTTCGTAGAGTTATTTGACTATTTCAGAACAGATCGAGAAGGTGAAACAAATAAGGTAAACTTTTGTTTTTCATATTTCTTAATTAATACAACGACTACTTGAATAAAAAATTAGAAGTCTGTTATCTCTTCAAAATGTTCTGCTGTACTTTTAATAACCAAGTCCATATTTCAGAACAACTTATCTCTTCTATTTAATAACCAGTCTGGACATGGTCCACAATAAAACCATGTTATATTTTCAAAAGAAAACTATACACCATATGTACACCAAGACTATTCAAAATTTTATAATCATTTAACCTCCTACTTCTTCTTTGTGAAACGCGACTGCCCCCTTTCTGTATAGCGACTCCCCAAATTCTTTCCACTGTCTTGTAAAAAATACAAAATTGGTCTGATTTGAGTTACAAAAACAAAAACTTTGCTTCAGAGACAAGGCAATGCGCAGCAACTCAAGCCTCTCCACTTACTAAAACACTTCTTCTCCAAAAAAAACGCTGTTTCCCATTTTTCCCCAAATTTTGACGGCACAGACAGTTGAGACTCGGTCCAAGTTGGTGAGACTCGGTCATTTTTGCCTTGAATCGGCTCAACTCGGTGTAAAATCGGTTGACTTGGCTTGACTAGGCCTAAAAATCAGCTAACTCGGCCGGGCGTGAGACTCGGGTGAAAACCGGATTGGTGAAGGCCGATACCGAGTTGACTCGGCCGTATCGGCCGATTTTCCAAACCATGCCTTTGAGAAAAACCCAAACTGAATAAGTGGATTTAAAGATTTGAATTGAATTGGCCTTTTGACTATTGAAATATATATTAATTAATATCATTGGCACTGGCGTGTGCTTTATATATCATCACTTGCAAATCTTTTTTTTTGATTGAAAAACTGATATTGATTTGAATAATACAACTAGAGTGAGATTTGGTTACTAGGAAGGAAGGACACGTAGCAATTGCAATTGATTTGCACAGCACTCTGTCTGGGCTTTTACGTTTCTGCTTGGGCCTAAAATAAAAAATGCATTTTGTTTTGATTTTGAAACTTGTAGGCCCACAACAGGTCCAAAAGAAATTGTTATTATTTTTGTTGAGGCTCTATGCAATTGCAATGGTAAGAATTAAAAGGACAGAGAAACGGGATCAGAGAATTTCTGCTCTCCCCCGACCCCTACGCGAAATAGAAAGAGAAACGGGAAAACCCTAAACCCTAAATCGCCTCTTTCACACCTCTCATCCGATCCTCTTGCTTCCCTCTGTCGCTGCCGATTCTTCACAGGTATGAGATAAGAAATTTCCAATGATACGAGAAAGTAGATGTTTTCATTTATATTGAAATTATAAATTTTATTTTACAACAGAGTCGTGCCAGGAAGGTGTTTGAATAAATGCTTTTGTGAAAGAGAAAGATGATGAATACCAAGAGATGCGGTATTGATAGGATTAGTAGCTTGCCTGATGAGATTCTCACATATATCCTATCATTTCTTAGTACAAGAAACGCCGTGCAGACATGCATCTTGTCCAAAAGATGGACAAACACATGGGCATCTGTGCCGGTTCTGGAATTTGACATTGATGAGTTAATGCCAAAGACTTTTGATGGTAAAATGGCTGCAAAAATTGTGACCAAATTCGAATTACTTGTGAAAAGAGTGTTGGAGAAACGAGACACATCTTGTGTAATTAATAGATTTCGACTTCGGTTGTATTGTTGTTGGTATTACTTGCCTTACACTCAAGGTGTTGCCGATTGTATTAGTGATGCAATGAAGTTGGGGCCTCGAGAGTGCTCAATCAAACTGCGTTTGTTTGCAAATTTGAATTTGAATACCAATCTGATTTTCACTTGTGCTTCACTAATAGATCTACAGCTGTGGGTTTCTATGAATGTTGTTCCTCATGTAGCTATAGAACCCAACTCAATAAACCTTCCTTGCCTCAAAACACTAAACCTCACTGGCTGTGTTAGTGATGATTTTTACAAAAAGCTTTCGTTAGGGTGTCCAGTGCTTGAAGAATTAGTACTATCATGTTCTATGGGGATCATTGAGATATGTTCCAACACTTTGAAGAAGTTGGTTATTCGTGATTATTATACTGGAAATAGATTACAGATTTCCACGCCTAATCTCATGTATTTTGAAATTCATATCATTAATATGTATCCTATACTGCATATAGGGGATGCTCTTTTGATAAATATGCCATCGCTTGTTGATGCGTTCATCTCTATTCCTAATTGGTATGATGATTACGATGAGTATGATTATATTAGTGGGGTCCCCAAGCTTATTGCCAGCTTTTCAAATCTCGAATGCTTAAAGCTACAATTTGATTGCACAGACGAAAAGGTACATTCTCTTTGCAACATATTGGAGATAAAAATCTGCGATGTTTCTACTTTTGCATATTAATTTTGTTGGCATTTTTTAAGGTACTTTGAAAACAAACAAAACCCTTCTTTGGTCATGTTATATGCATATACTTTCAGTTTACGTGATATTTGTTTGTCATTCTTGGAGTAAAGACATCCCATGGCTATAATAAGCATCAAAAGTTCTCATTTATAATTAGCTTTGTGATTTTCCTTTCTTTTGAACATAGTTTTAATTTTACTTTGTGAAAATAGGCACTGAAGAAGGAATTATCTAATTGCCCAGTCCTCAAAAACTTGAAGTTTCTGAAACTTGTGAGTTTGGGTTTCTATGTCTTTGATCTAGCACCATTTTTCATTCATCGCTCACCTAAACTACAAGAGCTCACCTTGCAAAACATCTATGTAATCTCTCTCTCTCTCTCTCTCTCTCTCTATTGCTACTGGTTATCTTTTCCATGCCTCAATTGAGGAGGCAGATAAAAACATAGTCAATTAATGAGATGGTCTAAAAATCCAAATTTATTGAACAAAGAAAATGGCAAGCTTTGAGTATTTACAGAGTCAATAGATGCACTACAAATGGTCTTTGCTTATGAGGTCAACAATATAGTAAAGGCCGTTTAAAACCAGGTGTTGTTCAAATTACCCCCTCAAGTAAGCCCTTGTAGAAAGGTCGATATATGATCAATGAAATTTATGTAACTTGTTTTGTTCCTATAGATTACACGGGCTGCAGCATGGGTTGCAACTCCGGAGGGACTAAGTGATGCATTAGTCCAGCGGGAGTTCCTTAAGACCGTTAGAATTGTAGGATTTAAAAATGATAATGGATTTGTTGATCAGCTGATCAATAAGTTGTATGTTCATGTTAAGATCATTGGTGAAATTGTGCGGGTTTGATTCCCACTTTTTTCCCCTCTTTTGTTAGGTAATGCAACTGAGCTTCTATAATTTTAATGTTTAGTTATTTCTCTTTGATATTTTTATGTTGATGTGATTATGTACGAGGTTTGCTAATGCAACATTGTTGTGATCTGAGAGCTGTGTTTAAGCATGTTTTGTTGTTTGGTCTTTAATGAGAGCTCTAAGAGAGATACTGTTACAGTGTAACTATAGGTATTTGAGTACCAGCCACCTGCAAATGAAATTACCAGATATGTCAGTTTTCTCTAATATATAACTTATATTTAATTACCTTCCTAAAGTTATATATGTTGAATATTTTTCAGAATCAAAATGCATGTAAAAGGACAAATCATACAAATCATAGGTCATGATGTAATTAATCTGAGGTTCAACCGAACAAATCATACAAAAAACATGTAAGAACATGCATATTTAGGCTCACTTTACATTCACACACTAGCTAATTGTGTACGAAGAATAGTAAAATTATTTATTATTTTTCCTTAATATAATTTATTTATGTACACGTTGTGTGACTATGATCAAGAATGCAAAATATGTTTTGATCAATATATTGTATTGAAATAGTAACTATAATTCTAAAATTAAAAACTAATTGTTTTTAAAGTAATTTTGTATAATTAGAGGTTATCTCGCAAATAAAATTGAAAGATGGTATTTTTTTTCTGTACCACATGCTCCCTTCAAATTGCTATCTCGCAAATAAAATTATTTTAAAATTTTTGTTCCCAAAAATTTACGAGTATACTATTATTTGGTGAAAAACATTGATGAATAAATTGTTTTTTGTCACATCACATTATAATGAATAAAGAATAAATTGCTAATATTAATCCAAAATGATATCAATGGAAGACAATATTGGTCTGGATGCTTTTAAAATTGAAGACAAAAAAATTAAAAACTTTTGGTATGTGAATTGAATTTCAAATACTACTGAAGTTTATGTTGATCCTTAATTCACTACAACAAAATTAGTTTTCAGCGACCGGCATCAGAGACCGGTAGAATCGCCGGTCGCTGAAGGTACTAAAAAAAATAAAAAATAAAAAAAGTTAAAAATTCTGGCGACCAAACCTTCTGCGACCGGCGCATGTATCCTTCAGCGACCCATTTTTCCCAGTCGCTGATGGTATTCCTAAATCCCCGCCAAAGTCTTTCCTTTTCTTTCTCTGTCCCGCGTTTAATTTGTTTTAGGTTTAGCGAAAATAAAAGCCCTAGCCGCTGCCGCCTGATCTTGCTGTCTCCGCTACCCCCTCTCTGTCACTCTCTTCTCTCCACTCCCATCCTTCACAGAGAAGAAAAACCGGCTCTCACTACTAATGAATACGAATCAGACCCAAAACCTGCTCCGCTTCCCTTCACGAAGGCCAAGGGAAGGCAGTCGCTGAGAATCGGGCCCCACTCCCAATCCTTAAGCGAAATCAAACCCGCTGTCACCGCTAATGAGATCCGACAAGAGAGAAAGCGAATCCGAAGAGGAGTCGTCTCTGCCCCACCCCGCGAACTGCGATCGCTTATTCCGAGCGCTGACGGAGTGCCACCGCCGATCAGGAATCGACTCACGGCGGCGCGAGTTGCAGTGTCGGCACCTGAACCGCGCGCTGGGGGAGTGCGTTGTGATGGCGTTGTGTGCCGACGAGGCGGAGGCCGTGCGGAGTCTCTGCTCCAGTGCAGGCACCTCGCTGAAGAGATCTCAGTGTCAACGAGCTCAGATCGGGTAATGACTAATTTTTATCTGTAACTACCTTTAAAATTAGCTTAAACTAATATTTGTATCAATGAAACTATCATCTGAACTCATACAGTTGCTTCCATAATTTCAATTAATAATTCAATGAATAAGGTAATGGGGGCACACGGGGGTTAATTGAAGTTAAATTGGTTGTAATTTGAGTCTCCTTTTTTTATAATAAAAAAGGGTGGTTGTATCACTTTGATTTATAAAAGGAACAATTTCTGAGGTACGGATGCTGTTGTAAAATAAACCTAGTTTTCAGTTTTTCTTTTCTTCTTTGATAATTGAAGACCAAAAAAGCTTGAACTGATTAATAGATGGAGTTACTAGATCCAACCAAAGAACAATTTCAACAGGCTTATTTTATTCAGCTCGGGCACAAAGTTATGATGTGATACAAGAAAATTCAAGTTTTCCTTACTTTGGTTTGGTCTCATTAGAAGCAAGCAATTCACTCCCATACGGTCACATATTATGCTGCATCGTTGGTTCTGAACATCGTTGGTTCTGAACATTGAACATTGATGTAGCTTTGAAGACCTTGACAAGCATCAGCTACAAAGTTTGTTATCTGAATTGGAAGATCTCCGGGTTAGCATCTTTGAAACCATTGCTCTATTGGTATATTTGTGCAAGTGGCTCTCCTCTATTATTGTGCTTGTATAATATATAGGTAAAAAGGGAGCATGTTCGCAAACTACATCAAGAGGCTCAAAGAAATTCCCATCAAATGGTAAGCACTCTCTAATTTTGCACCTTTTAGAGCAACCAGTTCTTGGCATGACATTTTTCTTTTGTTCTCTGTGGAAATTCCACAATTTGAAGAATTACATGAATTTATTTTTTAACTATTTTTCATTTGATGGTCTTATTGCAGTTCCATAAGGTATGGGGGCAACTTATGAAGACTGGTTACCAGAATGTACCAGATCAGGTTGCGGAGGAGATAAAAAATTAAGGAATGGTCTTTTTCGAAAAAGACCCAAATTCTTGGCTGAAAGGTACGTCAGTTCCATCAGGTTCTCCGTTATGACACACACTCCGTTTGCTGCTGCCTTACTGTCACTATACCAGTGGTACAGTGAGTTTAATTTTTTGTTTTAATTTTTGGTACCAGTGTCACTGTACCAGTGAGTTTAACTCTTTATGATTTTAATTTTTGGTACCAGAAAAATACTTGCTTTGATAGTGTATTAATTGCCTTAGAAAATTATTAATGTTTGCTTTGATCACTTTCATTAATTAGGTAAACTTGTAGCTAGATGAACAGAAAAATACTTGCCTTGAAAGCATTTGGTGCTGAGTTGGTACTCACAGACCCACTTCTCGGTATGAAAGGAGCAGTGGCTAAGGCTAAGGAATTAGCATCTGCTTTGGTGCTTTCTTTTCTATAATTGATAGTAAATTGGGAATTCAGCTTGCAGTTTCACAGAAGAATCTTCTCGCGGTAAATGAAATTGTGACTTAGCTGATAAGCTGTTTGTACAGGTACATAATACATGGGTTTCAATTTATTACACTTTTGCAGGTTTGGTCTTTACTACTTTAGGAGTTGTTTTAACACTACCTTTTTTCTTAGATGCATGATCTTGGGTTAAGACCATCGCAACATACTTACAGTGGCTTGTCCGTGCATAATTGCATAACAATGGTGAGATCAGCCCACTCTGTATCCTAAATTCTTACAGTGGCTTGTCCGTGCATAATTGCATAACAATGGTGAGATCAGCCCACTCTGTATCCTAAATTCTTACAGTGGCTTGTCCGTGCATAATTGCATAACAATGGTGAGATCAGCCCACTCTGTATCCTAAATTCAGTGTTCAAGTTTGTCAGGGGCCTCTAAAATTGCAGCTCATTTTCCTCCAAATTCAGTGTACTTGTGATGATGGAGTTACAGAGAGTATTGCTGGACATCTCTTGAAGGTTGAATTATTTCGGATAGTTATTGTTTCTGGCTTTGTAATTGTTTCTGTATTGAATTTTCATTGAAATGTAAAAATGTTTCTGTATTGAATTCTTGAAGGCTCTGGCTTTGTAATTGTTTCTGTATTGAATTTTTATTGAAATGTAAAAATGTTTATAAAGAATAAAATTAGCATGTTTGTTGTAAGCTGTATAATGTTGGGTAAATTGAAATTTTGAAACTTGATTGAGCTTAAATGGTGCAAATTTAAATAATAAAAAAATTCTAAAAACTTGACAGAAGACTTTCTGCGATCGGGTATAGGTATCAGCGACCGTTTTGGTGGTCGCAGAAAGCTTTTGCTGACGTCAGAAAAAAACGACAGCGACCAAAAAAATTTGGTCGCAGAAACTTATCAGCGACCGGGTGACGTATTATCAGCGACCGGTGACGTCATCAGAAGAGTATCAGTGACAATGCTTACAGCGACCGGAGTATCAGCGACCAAATTTGACTTTCAGCGACCGGAATGAGTATCAGCGGCCGGCGAAAATACTATCAGCGGCCAAAAATTTGGTCGCTGATGCCCCTTTCTGCTGTAGTGATTGATACTCGTGAGTGCATTATTTTATAGATTTTGACAATAAATTCATGCTTTTTTACGCAACTTATTCACTGAATTCAACTATTATTTTTTTAGTTACAACTTTTTTCGCAAATTAAAAATTAAGAAGATGCATATGTGCTATTGTGTTTTTGTATTTATGATGTTGATATTTGATGTAAATTTTGGCAACAAATTTATTTTTTAATCAATTTCTATATTTTGTGTGATATCTTTGTAAGGATTGATGATATGTAGTTAACCTATACATTGATGTCAAGTCTTCATTTTGTTAACAAATTTAGCGTATTTTGAAATTGTGATGTCGTGCTTTAATTTGTATTTAGTATATTGATATTTAGTGTAGACTTTAACAATAAACTCACTATTTTATCCATTTCCGGATTTTCTTTTTCCAGTATCAATTTGCATAATTTAGAATTAAGATGATTTGTTTTGAGCTTTGAATTGTCATAATAGAACGTCGATGTTTGATGTAAATTTTATTGAATTTGTTATAAACCAAATTTTAGCTAATATATAATATATTACATCATTTTTTTATTTAACTTTCGGATATTAAAAAAACATAAATATTCTACATGTATGAATTTTTCATCTAAAATAATTAGAATACACATATTTCATCTAAAATTTTATGTAAAAAACAAGAACGTATTGCTAAAACGAATAATTAGGTTACAAATATTGCAAACGATAGTAAAATCTATTTACTTTTAATTTATGTTGTCACAACATGTACAAAAATGAGCCACACACTTTTTTGGATATGAGTTTTGCAATTTAATCTTTTTAGAATGTTGATATTTTGATAGTTAAATGCTAATACACAAAAACTATATGGTTTTGAATAGATAATGTCTAGAAATATTTATAAATTGAAATTTGTGGATAATATTGTACAATATGCTCTTACATTAAAATCTGAAACAAGGAGACAATATTTTTATAAGGATCAGTGTTGTATGTTGATGTAATTGATATAACAGAAACTAAATTTGTATTTAGCATTAATATCAAATTCACAAAATAGTTGGTGATGGTATTAATTTCATTTATTAATTACTACTTAGGCAATGTTACAAAAAATATTAAAGAGAAAATGACCATTTTATAACTAATAATCCCGAACGTGGGCCTTTGAAGAGTAAGTTATCTAAATGAGGTTGGAAATTATTTAAGTTAAATATTTCATAAATTAAAGTGTTTTAAGAAAAATACTAAAAATACATATATGAAATTTGGCAAAATGTTAGGTTATTGTAAATTTTTCTAATATAAAAGAATATGATGTCAATATAGGTTCTCTTCAATAACTTATTGGTGATTGTTTCTTCTTCTTCTTCATTTTTTATGGAAAGATGATAATTATCTTCGTAGATTTATTTGACTATTTCAGAACAGAAGTTGAAACAAATAAGGTAAACTTTTGTTTTCCATATTTCTTAATTAATATGACGACTACTTGAATAAAAAATTAGAAGTCTGTGATCTCTTCAAAAAGTTCTACTATACTTTTAATAACCGAGTCCATATTTCAGAACAGCTTATCTCTTCTATTTAATAACCGGTCTGGACATGGTCCACAATAAAACCATGTTATATTTTCAAAAGAAAACCATACACCATATGTACACCAAGACTATTCAAAATTTTATAATCATTTAACCTCCTCCTTCTTCTTTGTGAAACGCGACTGTCCCCTTTCTGTATAGCGACTCCCCAAATTATTTCCACTGTCTTGCCAAAAATACAAAATTGGTCTGATTTGAGTTACAAAAACAAAAACTTTGCTCCAGAGACAAGGCAATGCGCAGCAACTCAAGCCTCTCCACTTACTAAAACGCTTCTTCTCCAAAAAAAACGTTGTTTCCCATTTTCCCCCAAATTTTGACGGCACAGGCGGCTGAGACTCGGTCCAAGTTGGCGAGACTCAGTCATTTTGCCTTGAATCGGCTCAACTCGGTGTAAAATCGGTTGACTCAGCTTGACTCGGCCTAAAAATCGGCTAACTCGGCTGAGTCAAGCACTGTTCATCCGAGTTTTACTGAAAAACTCGCACGGGTGCGAGACTCAGATGAAAATCAGATCGGTGACGGCCGATACCAAGTTAACTCAGCCGTATCGGCCGATTTTCCAAACCATGCCTTTGAGAAAAGGCCAAACTGAATAAGTGGATAAAAAGATATGAATTGAATTGGCCTTCTGACTATTGAAATATATATTAATTAATATCATTGGCACTGGCGTGTGCTTTATATATCATCACTTGCAAATCTTTTTTTTTTTATTGAAAAACTGATATTGATTTGAATAATACAACTAGAGTGAGATTTGGTTACTAGGAAGGAAGGACACGTAGCAATTGCAATTGATTTGCACAGCACTCTGTCTGGGGTTTTACGTTTCTGCTTGGGCCTAAAATAAAAAATGCATTTGGTTTTGCTTTTAAAACTTGTAGGCCCACAACGGGTCCAAAAAAAATTGTTATAATGTTTTTTGAGGCTCTAGTTGCAATTGCAATTGCAATGGTAAGAATTAAGAGGACAGTGTTGTCCTTATTTCAAAATACTATATATCTGCAGATCAGAGAATTTTTGCTCTCCCCAGAACCCTACGCGAAATAGAAAGAGAAACGGGAAAGCCCTAAACCCTAAATTGCCTCTTTCACACCTCTCATCCGATCCTCTTGCTTCCCTCTGTCGCTGCCGATTCTTCACAGGTATGAGATAAGAAATTTCCAATGATACGAGAAAGTAGATGTTTTCATTTATATTGAAATTATAAATTTTATTTTACAACAGAGTCGTGCCAGGAAGGTGTTTGAATAAATGCTTTTGTGAAAGAGAAAGATGATGAATACCAAGAGATGCGGTATCGATAGGATTAGTAGCTTGCCTGATGAGATTCTCACATATATCCTATCATTTCTTAGTACAAGAAACGCCGTGCAGACATGCATCTTGTCCAAAAGATGGACAAACACATGGGCATCTGTGCCGGTTCTGGAATTTGACATTGATGAGTTAATGCCAAAGACTTTTGATGGTAAAATGGCTGCAAAAATTGTGACCAAATTCGAATTACTTGTGAAAAGAGTGTTGGAGAAACGAGACACATCTTGTGTAATTAATAGATTTCGACTTCGGTTGTATTGTTGTTGGTATTACTTGCCGATTGTATTAGTGATGCAATGAAGTTGGGGCCTCGAGAGTGCTCAATCAAACTGCGTTTGTTTGCAAATTTGAATTTGAATACCAATCTGATTTTCACTTGTGCTTCACTAATAGATCTACAGCTGTGGGTTTCTATGAATGTTGTTCCTCATGTAGCTATAGAACCCAACTCAATAAACCTTCCTTGCCTCAAAACACTAAACCTCACTGGCTGTGTTAGTGATGATTTTTACAAAAAGCTTTTGTTAGGGTGTCCAGTGCTTGAAGAATTAGTGCTATCATGTTCTATGGGGATCATTGAGATATGTTCCAACACTTTGAAGAAGTTGGTTATTCGTGATTGTTATAATGGAAATAGATTACAGATTTCCACGCCTAATCTCATGTATTTTGAAATTCATATCATTAATATATATCCTATACTGGATATAGGGGATGTTCTTTTGATAAATATGCCATCGCTTGTTGATGCGTTCCTCTCTATTACTAATTGGTATAATGATGATTACGATGAGTATGATTATATTAGTGGGGTCCCCAAGCTTATTGCCAGCTTTTCAAATCTCGAATGCTTAAAGCTACAATTTGATTGCACTGACGAAAAGGTACATTCTCTTTGCAACATATTGGAGATAAAAATCTGCGATGTTTCTACTTTTGCATATTAATTTTGTTGGCATTTTTTATGGTACATTGAAAACAAACAAAACCCTTCTTTGGTCATGTTTTATGCATATACTTTCAGTTTACGTGATATTTGTTTGTTGTTCTTGGAGTAAAGACATCCCATGGCTATAATAAGCATCGAAAGTTCTCATTTATAATTAGCTTCGTGATTTTCCTTTCTTTTGAACATAGTTTTAATTTTACTTTGTGAAAATAGGCACTGAAGAAGGAATTATCTAATTGCCCAGTCTTCAACAACTTAAAGTGTCTGAAACTTGTGAGTTTGGGTTTCTATGTCTTTGATCTGGCACCATTTTTCCTTCATCGCTCACCTAAACTACAAGAGCTCACCTTGCAAAACTTCTATGTAATCTCTCTCTCTCTCTCTCTCTCTCTATTGCTACTGGTTATCTTTTCCATGCCTCAATTGAGGAGGCAGACAAAAACATAGTCAATTAATGAGATAGTCTAAAAATCCAAATTTATTAAACAAAGAAAATGGCAAGCTTTGAGTATTTACGGAGTCAATAGATATACTACAAATGAAATTTATGCAACTTGTTTTGTTACTATAGATTACACGGGCTGCAACACGGGCTGCAACTCCGGAGGGACGTGATGCATTAGTCCAGCGGGAGTTCCTTAAGACCGTTAGAATTGTAGGATTTAAAAATGATAATGGATTCGTTGATCAGCTGATCAATAAGTTGTATGTTCATGTTATGATCATTGGTGAAATTGTGCGGGTTTGATTCCCACTTTTTCACCCTCTTTTGTTATGTAATGCCACTGAGCTTCTATAATTTTAATGTTTAGTTATTTCTCTTTGATATTTTTATGTTGATGTGATTATGTACGAGGTTTGCTAATGCAACATCCTTGTGATCTGAGAGCTGTATTTAAGCAAGTTTTCACTAGTACAAAAAACCCCTTCACCGACCCTCAATCACCGACTGTTTTAATATGTAACAGTCGGTGTAGAGACTGCTAGTAAAATCGTAAATAAGAAGAACCTCAACACTGACTTTTCCATTACAAAAAACCGTCGGTGAACCAACACTGACTGTTTTTTTAAAAAAACAGTCAGTGTTGCTCAGACCCTACACCGACTGTTTTTTACAAAAACAGTCGGTGTTGAGCAGTCACCAACACTGACTGTTTTTTTTAAAAACAGTCGGTGTTGCTCACACCCTACACCGACTGTTTTTTGTAAAAAACAGTCGGTGTTGAGCAGTCACCAACACTGACTGTTTTTTAAAAAAACAGTCGGTATTGGTAATACCCTACGCCGACTGTTTTTTTTAAAAAACAGTCGGTGTTGAGTAATAAAATTCGGAACCGTCGGTGATTTCTCTGAAAAATTTCGTTCCCGAGTTTCTCCGCCAAACCCTTATAAATTTCCCTCATTCTCGGTTTCAATTCACTCTTCTAAATTTCCCTAAAATAAATTCTCCGCCAAACCCCAATTTCATTTCCCTCTGGGTGCGCGGCGGAGAAGGTGTGCGCGAGAGAAGGTGTGCGCGAGACCTGAGGTGTGCGCGAGAGAAGGTGTGCGGCGGAGAAGGTGTGCGCGAGACCTGAGGTGTGTGCGAGAGAAGGTGCGCGGCGGAGAAGGTGCGCGGCGGAGAAGGTGTGCGCGGAGAAGCCTTCTAACTTGCCTCACCGGAGACTGCCTGAGGAGATCGCGTAGGAGAAAATGTGCGTGGCGGCCTGAGGAGCTCACTGCTGCCACTGGTACAGTACCAAAATCAAAATAGGCATCTGATCCGTCGATCTCATCTGATCACTGCTGCCACTGGCACTGGTAAAACGTCCCTCCCTCTCGATTTCGTTGCTATTTGAAATGAGATCTATGGTTGTTTCTTGTAGTTAATCGGTTGTGTTGAAGAAAAGCTGGGATCGGGATTGATTTGAGGTCTTTGTTTCTTCGGTTTTTTATGTTAATTCGTGGAGACTGGGAGCTTTTTGGTTTCCAGTTTTACAAATTTCTCAGACTTCGACCAATGTTGAATTTTTCGCTATTTAAGATTTGAGCTGAATAGATGATTATTTTTTAAGATTTGAGCTTATTATTATAATTTTGTATTTTGTATGTTAGATTGGGACCGGGGTAACAAATGCCTTGATAAAGGCAAGAAAGGCTGTTGACAAGGAAAATACTCATGAAGGGGAGGATATACCTATTATATCAACTAGCGTTGGATATGGTGTTTACATGGCGGTCTCTAGCAATCTCAGGTACATATTCACCTGCTTATTGCGGTGCCATCACAATTTATACAAATGTAGCTTCATGTCTCATCCATATTTTATTATAAATAGAGTATTAGGTTGTCCTGATTTGAATCATGAACATGATGGTTGCCCAGCACTACTACAAAAACTGGCTTTGTACACTGCACATTGTACACGGATTTGACAATTATATTAAAAACAGTGTACCAAATATGAGTCCAAAAGATCTGCACGATTTCTACACGGATAATTAGTTAATAATCAGTGTAGAATTATTAGAGAGAGCTACACGGTTTATTAGAAACCACAAATCCGTGTGTAAAGAAGTGGGTGTGCAAATAATTGAGAGAGCTACACGGTTTATAACTAAATATCCGTGTAGGAACATTACACACGGCTTTTTGATAATATAGCCGTGTAGAATTCTTATAATTGTACACGGATTTATAACTAAATAGCCGTGTAGAAATAGTTGGAGAGCTACACGGATTTATAACTAAATATAGCCGTGTATAATAGTGTAGAGTTTTTATCTCTTCCCTTCCAGAGCGCCGTTTTGATCAAGTCTTTTAGTTAATACATCTCGAACTGAGCTTTTTATTTCTGCGAATTGATCGAGGCCAGCAGCTGAGATCTGAGATCTTTGAATTAAGTTTGTATTTTCTCCTCTCCATCTTTCTAAGGTTAGTAATATGTATTTAAATCATTTTCTTCCTCTAATTTTCTGTTATTTAGGCTTATTTAGGTCATTTCATGCATGCTTGAATTCTTAATTTTAGATGTAATTAATTAGTGTATTGTGGTCCAATAACCGACATTTAGATGCTTTTAGGTCCATGCCCGTTCAAAATTAATCCAATAGGGATTAATTTTGGATAGTCCCCGTTTTGGGACTGCTCTTTGATTATTATGTCTCATTTAGGATGTGAACACATATTAGCGGGATTTAATTAGTATTTGAGGAAAGTTCGACAGTATTTTCCCTTATTGCTCCTACGAGTATGTGGTTCGTACGCATACTTGGGGAGTTAAGGGGAAATGCTGCCGAATTTTTCTCAAATACTAATTAAATCTCGCTAATATGTGTTCACATATGAGACATAATATTCAAAGAGTGGGTTAGGATTGTAAACCGGCCCTTTGTAAGCCCAAAATTTTGTACACGAAGGAGAATGTTGACCATGCATGATTAATTGATCAAATCATTTTTTTAATTTAATTTACAGATGGATCGAAGTTGGATGTATGAAATGCGACGTGACAGTGAAGAATATTTGGTTCGCGTTGATGAGTTTATAAAATTTGCTGAGAGTTATAGAGTGAAGAAAAAAGAAGAAGACATTTTATGTCCTTGTAAAGATTGTAAAAATTTATTAAGATTTTTGGACATCGAAGAAATTAGAGCTCATTTGATTTGTCGGGGATTTAAGAAGAGATATACATGTTGGTTCATGCATGGTGAGAAATTTGGGGAAAGTAGTAGTGCCAATAAAGATTGTAATCGTGAATTGAATGATGAGAATGTTGGAATTTCTGATAATTTTGAACTTGATTGGAACGAGGATTATGAGAGTGCCGAATATTCTGATATTAACGTCGAACCCGAAAATGACGATGATGAGATGGAGAGGAATTTTGATGAAAATGTAGAACACGAGTTTACTGAAAATTTGGAGGATATGTTACGTGATGTGGAAGATGAAATTAGTGATAAAAATTATGATAAATTTCAAAATTTGTCTAATGAATCCAAGAAGCTGTTGTATCCCGGGTGTACCAAATTTACAAAACTGTCAGCTGTGTTGAAATTATTAAACTTAAAAGCAGACAATGGTTGGAGCGATAAGAGTTTCACGTCCTTATTACAGCTTTTAGGAGAAATGCTCCCAGATAACAACGAGTTACCCGGTACAACATATCAGGCAAAGAAGTTGATATGTCCAATGGGGTTGAAGATCGAAAGAATACATGCATGTCCGAATGACTGTGTATTGTATCGTAACGAGTACGAGGCCATGCATGTCTGTCCTAAATGCGGTGTTTCACCATATAAACGTCGTAAGGACCAGGACACTGATGATTGTAACGAGGACACAAGTGGCCGACCTCCGGCTAAGGTGTTGTGGTATTTGCCGATAATACCGAGATTCAAACGGTTGTTTGCGAATCCCAAAGATGCAAAATTATTGCGCTGGCACGAAGAAGAGCGCAAAAATGACGGTAAACTAAGGCACCCGGCTGATTCTCCTCAATGGAGAAACATTGACAGACATTTCAAAGAATTTGGTTCTGAAACGAGGAACCTTAGAATTGTGGTGAGCTCAGATGGAATGAGTCCGTTTGGAAGTATGAGCAGTCGGCACAGTACTTGGCAAGTTCTTTTATGCATCTACAATCTTCCTCTTTGGTTGTGCATGAAACGCAGATATATAATGATGTCATTACTAATCCAAGGACCCAGACAACCCGGAAATGACATAGATGTATATCTCGCACCATTAATCGAGGACCTCCAAAAATTGTGGCGTGATGGCGTCCCGGTGTGGGATGCGTATATGAAAGAGACCTTTAACTTGCGGGCCATGGTGTTTTGCACTGTAAATGATTTCCCCGCGTACGGGAATTTGTCGGGTTACACTTGTAAAGGAGCAAAAGCGTACCCGATCTGTGAAGATGACACGCAGGTGCTGAGGTTGAAAAATTGTCAAAAGAATGTATTCATGGGGCATCGTAGGTTTCTTCCTATTAATCACCCATATCGTAAGAAGAAGATGGCATTCAACGGGAAAATTGAGCTTGGAGTGGCTCGTCATCCATTAGACGGGGAGAGTGTCTTCGAACGGGTAAAAAACATTGATGTTGTTTTTGGAAAATGCGCCAAAGCACTACCGAAGAATATTTGGAAAAAGAGGTCCATATTTTGAGAGCTACCGTACTGGAAATATTTAGAAGTGAGGCATTGCCTAGATGTCATGCATGTCGAAAAAAATGTCTGTGACAGTTTAATTGGTTTATTATTGAACATTCCGGGGAAGACGAAAGATGGTATTAAAGTGAGAAAAGACATGGTAGAGATGGGAATACGACACGAGCTCGCACCGCAGGAGAAAGGGAAGCGCACATACCTACCCCCCGCACTGTGCACAATGTCAAAGAAAGAGAAAACAAGCTTCTGTGAATGCCTCAATGGTATAAAAGTCCCATCAGGATATTCTTCGAATATTAAGAAGTTGGTGTCGATGAAGGACTTGAAACTGGTCGGTCTGAAATCTCACGACTGTCATGTTTTATTGACACATATAATTCCCGTTGCAATTCGGGGAATTTTACCAAAGCACGTTCGTCAAACCATTACGAAGCTTTGTTCTTTCTTCAATGCAATAAATTCCAAAGTGATAGACCCTCTAAAATTGGACTCTTTGCAAAAGGAGGTCGTCGTTACTCTTTGCCAACTTGAGATGTATTTTCCGCCATCTTTTTTCGATGTCATGGTTCACCTTGTTGTTCATCTTGTGAGAGAAATTAAGATTTGTGGTCCCGTGTTCCTTCGGTATATGTATCCATTCGAGAGATACATTGGCATCTTGAAAAAATACGTAAGGAACCGACATCGACCCGAAGGCAGCATTATAGAAGGATATTCTACGGAGGAGGTGATTGATTTTTGCACCAACTACTTGACCGGTGTGGATCCTATTGGCGTTCCAAAATCTCGATATGAGGGAAGGCTCCAAGGAGTCGGGACAATTGGGTTGAGAGCCGTAGTTGCTGATCTAAATGAACTACAAAAGGCACATTTTATTGTACTACAACACATGACAGATGTTGCTCCCTATATAGATGAGCACATGACAATCCTTCAACAACAAAACTACACGAGGAGTCAGAAGTGGCTTACTAACGAGCATAATCGTTCTTTTATAGGATGGCTGAAAGAAAGAGTGCAGTCACACCCCGTACCTGAAATTGTTAAACTGCTTGGCGAAGGACCCCAAATTGTTGTTAGAATATTCCAAGGATACGAGATTAACGGATATACATTTTATACTAAATCCCAGAGTGATAAGAGCACGATGCAAAACAGTGGGGTGACGTTGGTGGCGACCTCTCAAGAATTCAGTAGATCCGGAGATGGCCGGGCTGTAATAGCATCAAAGTCATATTATGGCGTTATTCAAGAAATTTGGGAGCTCATTTACAGTCCTCGCCTGAGCATTCCCGTGTTTCGGTGTTAATGGGTCGAAGACCGAGGTGTTAAAGTTGATAACGACGGGTTCACACTCGTTGATTTAAACAGGGTTGGGCATGTTGATGATCCGTTTATACTCGCCAAGCAAGCCACCCAAGTCTTTTATGCCACTGACCCGAGTGATGACAGGTTGAGCGTCGTCCTATCCGGAAAAAGAAGGATTGTCGGGGTAGAAAATGTCGTCGATGAAGAAGAGTACGACCAGTTCGACGAAGTACCTCCATTTTGTACCGATGTGCAAACTGAGGTAGCAACACTTGAAGGGGTAGACGAAGCTGACTACATGCGGTCCGACCACAATGAAGGATTATGGGCCGAGGGTACTGTTCAAATAATGGAAAAAAGGAGAAAAAGGAAAAAAAAAGCATAATGTGTAATATTTATTTTGTTTAAGACCGTGTAGCTTTTAATATTGCAAATATTAGTGTAATATTTAATGCTTATAATATTATCAAATATTAGTATTAGTTTTTCAAAATATTAGTTAAAATATTTAATAATAAAATAAAATAAATATTAGTTAAAATATTAGTTTTCACTAAATATTAGTTAAAATATTTAATATTAGTTAAAATATTTAAAATATTTGTGTATTTTCTTTATTATCACGTCCACATCGACGAGTTTGTCCTGAAATTATTGTTATTATTATTATGTGTTGCTACATAACTAATTGGACAAAATTCATGATCATCAGCAACTTTATTTTATTCAACCATAAGGATACAAGAAATCTAAAATATTTCTAAAAATCTTCTTCAAGAAAATTAAATTATTGAAAAACATAGTATGAACATCATTTAAATTTTTTTTTTTGCTTCATATAAATTTCCTTGGAATTTTCTTCAGGAAAATTTCTTAAAATCTTCTTGAACAAATTATATTTCTTGAAACCTTCTTTAGGAAGATGATTATTGAAAAATAAAATTGACACGGACATCATATAAAATTTCTTGAAATCTTCTTCAAGAAGAACTTCTTAATATCTTTTGAAATCTTCTTCAGGAAGACCTTAATATATTTTGAAATCTTCTTCGAGAAGATTAAATTATTGAAAAAAAAAAATAACAAAATGAACATCATACAAAATTTGTACATCATATAAATCTTCTTCAGAAAGATTTATTAAAATCTTCTTAGATTAATTTTTCTATATCATATATATCTTCTTCAAGAAGATCTCTTTAAATCTTCTTCCGGAAGATTAAAATAAAATTTGCACTTCATATAAAATTATATGAACCATACGAAAAATCTTAAAATAAATGTACATAAATTGATAACTTATTCCATTTAGCAATTACTTATTGGAAGTATTATGTATTTAAATAGAATTGAAATAAAAGATGTCAAAGTTACCTCAAATCTTCAACTAGTAGAACTCGTGCTGATAACGTGTTATAAAATAAAGATAAACAAACAATAAACAAGATAGAGAGAACACAAGATGACAATCTCTTTATTCATATATTTCTCATGTGTCTTACATATGTACAATACAATATTACAAAGCCTCTATTTATAGGCTACAAATTGTAAATGAAAAGCCACTACAATAATAAATAAGAAATTGAATTCCAAATAGTAGTGGGATATGAATTCCAATGGTAGTGGAGTAGTGGAGAAGTGAATGAGGATTAATATTGAGAGTTACAAAATAAATGGACCATCCACTATTATATTCATAACAAGTTAAAATATTTAATATTAGTTAAAATATTTAATATTAGTTAAAATATTTAAGGAAGGATTATGTTTAATGCTTATAATATTATCAACTTTATCAAACATTTAATATTAGTTAAAATAAATATTAGTTAAAATAAATATTAGTTAAAATCCTGCTGAAGTATTGCGGCCCGCAACCATTCATATTGAGGCCCGAAACAAAACAACTCAGAGAATCCAGAATCCTGCTGAAGTATTGCGGCCCGCAACCATTCATATTGCGGCCCGCAACCCTTCAGAGCATTTTACTGAACCTGGGACCCGCCTGTCGGAACGATTTATACACGGACTTTTAGCTAATAGTCGGTGTAGAAATGGAAGAGAGCTACACGGACTATTAGCTAGATGTCCGTGTAGAAAGGTGATTTGCACACGGATTTTTATGTACAACTGTGTAGAAAGGTGATTTGCACACGGACATTAACTTAACAGCCGTGTATAATGAGGAAACATTGGTTATTTCGAAATCCTTCTCTGCCAAAATTTTCATAAGTCCGAAAACCCTTCTCTGCCAAAAACCTCCCAAAGACACGAGCTCGATCTTCACCGCTCACCGCGCGCCTCACCGCCTCGCCGCCTCACCACCTCGGTCTCTCTCACCCGTGGTCTCTCTCTCTCTAACCCGTGGTCTCTCTCACCTAGGTTAGCGTCTCTCTATCTCGTTCTTTTTCTTATTGGGTTTGAAGCCGTTAGCCATGGTTGGTATTTGTTAGTATTGAATACATTGTGGTTTTTCATAATTTGTATATAGGGTATTTTAGGGTATTTTAGGTTAATTTAGGGTACTTGTTAATTTTAGGTTATTTTATGGTACTTGTTAATTTTAGGTTATTGAATACATTGTGGTTATTGAATACATTGTTAATTTTAGGTTATTGAATACATTGTGGTTTTTCATAATTTGTATATAGGGTATTTTAGGGTATTTTAGGTTATTTTATGGTACTTGTTAATTTTAGGGTATTTTAGGTTAATTTAGGGTACTTGTTAATTTTAGGTTATTCAAATAATTATGGTACTTGCATGTTAGGGTATTTTAGGTTAATTCAAATAATTATGGTACTTGCATGTTAGGGTATTTTAGGTTAATTCAAATAATTATGGTACTTGCATGTTAGGGTATTTTAGGTTAATTCAAATAATTATGGTACTTGCATGTTAGGGTATTTTAGGTTAATTCAAATAATTATGGTACTTGTTAGGTTATTTTAGGTTAATTCAAATAATCTAGGTTATATGTCAAAAATTGATTGATTAATCTCTTGATGTTTAATCTATTGATCTAGGTTAGCCATGTGAAAAGTTGTATGGTTAATTAATCTAGGTTATATGGTTGGTTGATTAATCTAGGTTATATGTCAAAAGTTGGTTGATTAATCTAGGTTATATGTCAAAAATTGTATTTTGTTAATTTATCTCTATTTTGTTAATTTATCCCTACAAAAGACAAAATATGTAATAGACCATGTCGAATGTAGTAGACAAAATATGTAGTTCATTTATCTCTATTTTGTTAATTTATCTCTTTAATTTATCTCTTCAATTATTGGTCACTTATGATTTGATCTTTAATTTCATGCAGAACCATGTCGAATGAGGATGAGTACTTCGATATGATGGAAGAAGAGGAGCAGCAAGCTACTGCCTCGTCAGAAAGAAGGAGAAGAGGGCCGACAATGTGCACGAGCATGTCCGAGCAGACCCATCAAGAAATCTGGTTCACAGAAGACGGGCGTGCGCAGGGACCAAAACGGCAGAAATACTCAAATTGGTGTACGAGCTTCGTGAGGCAAAAGGCGAGTATCCTTGTTGAGAGATGGGATCATTTCGAGGATAAGGTGAAGGACGAGTGGTGGAACACGGTGAAGGTAAAGTGCCTAACAACTCTTCTCTTGAATTTTCACTTATGTATGATCTATACTTAAATACACTAAATTTTTGTGTCAATCAGGCTCAGTGGAACATCGAGAATGATGTTCCAAAGGATAAGACTTTGAAGATTATGAACAATGGTTGGAAGCAATACAAGAGCACGTTGAAGACGGAGTTCATGGAGAAAGGGAAAAATCCGGTCGGCTACTACAAATGGCTAAAACAAGAGGACTGGGATGCGTTTCAAGCTTTGAGGTCTACCGAAGAGTTCCAGGTATCTAACTCGTGCCAAATTTATGCTTATTCTTTCTCGATATGTACTTATCTTTCTAAAACTAACTGATCGTTATTGTCTTGTTTCTGTGAAGGCAAAGAGTGATAAAGGCAGGAGGACCGTTGCCTTTAACAAGTATCCACACCATCTAGGGTCAGGTGGTTACGAGGGTAAGTCGGTAGAATGGAGGAAAGTCCTGGACGCGAACAAGGATTCTGACTCACCCGTGGTTAGGATCCAAAATCCTAGGGGCAAAGATTGGGTCATGGGTAGAGCCGAGGTAACCGCTGACGGGAGGATAGTACTCCCAACGGATTTGCAAAGCGTGGCTCAAAGAATGGTAAGAGTCATTTATAACTCCGAAAGTACGTCAATTGTTCTTTTGCTTTAACTAATTCTTCTACTTGAACAGTTGGAAGTGGAGGAGGAGGTCAACTCGGGTGCCCGGAGTGTCGAACGACAAAATGATTCCTTGTCCGCAGCGCTCGAGAATCCAGAACACCCGGGTCGAGTAAGAGGTGTAGGGGTCTACAGGGGCTGGAAGGAGGTGTTCCGAGTGGAGGGACAAAAACCTAGAAGAAAATCTCGTGCCAAGGTAAACAAAGACGAGATAGTTGCGCAGATACGCGCGGAGGTGAGCGCAGAGTACGACGCAAGGTTTGCTGAGATGCATGCAATGTTGACACAAATTAGATCAGCAACTACGCAGCCATCCGAGCAACCACCTGCCATTTCGCCGGGAATTCGACGAAGTAGTCAAGCATCCGGCACGTGGGGCGTCTTAGACGATTTGGATAATCTCAAGGTAATCAATACTTCTTCATAATCTAAAGGTATTTAAAACCTGTTTGCAACCTTAGACAATATCGCATCACTAAAATAAACAACTTTCCTATAAATTTGCAGGACCCCAGAGCATGCGACCTCGTCCTGCGGAATGGCAGTGTTTCTCTGATCGTTGCTAAGGGCGTTGTACATCCACTCGCCAAAAGTGTACACAATACTCAGTTAAGACCCGACCATGCATGCGTGCAGGTTGAGTTAGTCGTGGATGGATGGCAGCGCGTACCCCTTCCTGTCCCTACCGACGACGCGGTTGTGCTTGATGACGCACGGATGTCATTTGTCCAATGGCCCAAGAGTCAGATTGTTTTGGATCAGGTAATCCATAAAAAAATTCATTTATTTTGTTACATTCAACTCATTCTTTTTGAAATACTAGAATAATACATCTATAACTTGATATAGACACGAGGAGATGATGTTACCGGTACGGCTCTCTCACCGGTACGTCAGGAGGTGGCTTGCGACGTCGCGCCTGACGCGCCACAATCACCGCCCCGTCCTATGGTCACAGAAGAAGAATACAGCCGTTTGCCCAATGATTTGCGCCTTCTCCACGACTACTTGATGACGGCGCCCGACGGCATGGAGGCTATCGTCATCCCTGTCCCACCTGGGATGTTTCTACACGAAGGCAGGGAGCTCCTGCTGTCGTTCAGAGACTTCAAGGACCTCTTCCACCACTCGTCATCCGACAAATGGCTCGATGTTTCACACATCACCATTTTCCTCATGTTAGTGATATTAAAATATTTTCATTATTGTATAGAACTCAAATATATATTCTAATTACAATATGATGAGTTTTCAGGAAGCTAGTCCGAAACTGTGATGAGATGGTTGAAAGGAAGAACTTGTGCGTGTTTCTGGACCCCGAGAAAGTGAGTGGTACGGCAGCGACATATTATCCGGATATGGCTATCGAGTACATGTGTTCTGCGATGCATCGTGCTAAGGCGGAGGAGAAGAAATTCATTCTCATGCCATACCACGAGGGGTTAGTTCTAATCTTAACTTATGTGTTGTTTATATTTTAATTAAAGAATTGTATAAAGGAATTAAAAGTTAAACATAAAAAAATGAAATCACACCATCAATCATAGCAAATACTCGTGTGACTTTTATATGCTAAAGTACTATAATTCTTCTCCTCGATCCAACAGCAAACATTGGTGCACGATTCTCATTGTGCCGTACTTAAGTGTGGGCATAATTATTGATTCTTGTAAGCCAAAAGGAAGGACCGCGGCTGCCAAGTGCAAAGTTATCTTGCCTTTTGTGAATAAGTAAGCAATAATAATTCTATAGGTTTGCATTTCTTTCAATCATATCAAATTATAAAATTGCTAATTACATTCACTCACTTTTGTAAGGGCTTTTGTGAAATATATTAAAGAGGGAGGATCAGATAGCACGGGTCCGGGCAAGAAAAGCAAGTTGAATTGGAAGTACATGTTGGTGAGCACACTTTATGAGTTAGAAATTTCATATCTTGTTAAAAACATTATTGTCATTCTAACAAATGCCGCTAAATGTAAATTTCAGAGCCCGCAACAGAAGGAGGGTTGGGAATGCGCTTATTACACGATGATATTCATGTTTGACTTTGTCGAAAGAATACAATTCGAATTCCCAAAAGCGGTATGTACTTCATATGAATTTCCTATATAATAAGCAATTGATATCTACCTTTTCTGAAATACTAACTATTATCAAATTATAATTTTGTAGAATGTGACAAAGCAAGATCATTACACTTGGGATCAGATCGACGATGTGCGGTGCATGTGGGCAAGGTGGTTTGCCATGGAATTTTGTAATCCTCGATATGGATTTGCATAGATTAATTTGTAATAAAAATATGTTTCGAATGAATTTATTGCTATATGAATTTTGTATAAATTTAGTATATGAATTTCTTGCTAATTAATCTGTTTCGAATGAATATTTGTATTTCTGTTGAAAAAAATTGGCTAGCAAAGCTGGAGGCTAGCCCAAAAACAAAATATACAAAAAAAAAAAAAGGTATTTATACACGGCTATTTAACAGTTGTCCGTGTGCAATACTAATTATACACGGTTTTTTTGTTAAAAATCCGTGTATGATAGCCTTGCTGGAGGCGTAATACAAAAAATCTAAAACTATTTGTACACGGATATTTACCAAAAGTCCGTGTATAATAGCTAAGAGAGCTACACGGACTTTTAATACAAAGCCGTGTAGAAAGAGGAATCGTACACGGTTAATTAGTTGATATCCGTGTAGCTCGCTAGGTCTTTGTACACGGTTAATTAGGGAATATCCGTGTAGAAATCATCATAATCACACACGGTCAAATATCCGTGTGTAGTTCCTGACCTATTCATACACCCTGGCTTTAAACACAGCAGGAAATCCGTGTAGCTCTTCCATTAATGTCCGTGTGTAATCTGTTTTTCTGTAGTAGTGCAGAGTATCGGGTCATACAAATGTGGCATCATGTCTCATCCATAATTGGATTGGGTTGGTTTTAAGATTTGGCTTGCTAATAGTGGAAATTATGTGGCAAATTGGTGTCTGGACTTGAATCCGCATTGATCTGTTTTATGTCCTTTTTTTTTTAATGGGAGTATATAGTTGGTGGTTCAGGTTTTTATTTTAACACCCATAGTAAGTAATAAACCAATATAACAATCTTCCCAATTGAACAATATTGTCTAATCGTGTCAGGTCAGTATGGCCTGCCCAAATTTTCCAATTTCATTGCTTCTCTTTATGTGTTATTTTTAACAATGAAAATTAGGTAACAACCTTACATTCTGGTCTCACTAGCATGTGCATTTTATTTTAACAGGTACCAGATACAGTCATTAGGCTTTCTATTTTTGACATACTAGCAATAGACCTAACAGGTGATTCCATATCAGTGAGATTTGTAGAATTATACTGCCTGAACTGAAACTGGTATAGGTCAGATCAGTTCTGTAAAATACTACGAAAAAATTTCAATCCGAGGCATCTGCATGTCTTGATCTAATCTAACTCGAATTGATTTTGATCAGATGATCTTTTTTCCTATTAATTATAGTAGATTGTTACTTTGAACTGACAGTGTAAATACTGACTAACTCGCTTATTGTTAGTAGTTATAATAGTCAAAACTTAATACTCTCTAATTAACATGCATGAGGGATTAAATTAACTTCAATAATTCTTGACTTAATTGACTGCTTGTGCAGATAATGGAGGAGGAAGGGAGGTTTGAGTCGGAGGTGGCGGAGGTGCAGGCGTGGTGGATTATCCAAAGCTAGGTCCACTAGCTAGGAAACTTTTGGATTTTAGAAGGGACAGAGAAAGAGAAGAAAAAAGGTACTGTACCTCTCTAGTTATTAGGTTTTAATTTTATTGGACCAAGAAAACAGGAGAAATTAATACAGATATTTTTCTGATTGAAAAAAACAAGTGTATCTTTTTCTTTGTTTTATTGCTTTTCTATGTATCAACTATTCAAGTATAAAATTAGGTCACCATGACCTAAAATAAACAAACAAATGTTTTGATGTAAAATGACAACTCTGGAGAATACATGTGCTATTTTAAAATTCTCTAGTAGCACGTAATCAAATCTTTTTAGTATAAAAAAAAAACTTAAATTAATTGCTAGATTAATATATTTATTTTGAATTACTTCTCTGACTCATGAACAATTGAACACACATCTTAATTAACCTATCATGATACCTGTTTGATAGCTTCGCATTTAAAGACAACATGAAAAATATTAGATAGATGTTGGTAATTTATCTTTCTCTGTTTGACTCGCTTTTTTAAGGGCTATAAGCTTGCAAGCCTTGGGTCAGGTACTGCAATCTCCAATAGTTATCCAACTTGTATAACATTTTGTGTAAAAATTACTTATCTTTTGTGTTGTGTTCCTTTATATTTTGAAAAATAGGCAGTGAATCTGCAACTTGGCATGGCAATTGACAGCCCAAAGGCTACACTTTGCAGTAAAAAGAAGGTTAGCTTGTGAGATGGTTAAGTATTGGCAATAGGTACTTCTTACACTGTATTAGGTCTCCAATTCTGGTAACTACCCACCTGTTCCTGTACTGGTTCTGAAAAATAGATTTGTATAGGCTCAGGATAACATTGCAGTACTTCCTTTGCAAGACGGCTGGGGGAAGAAACACCAACTCTTTATCAAGTGGAAATTCCTAGAATCTAAGGTTTCTCCATTTTATTCTAATCTAGATTATGCTCATGTTTTTATTTTTGTTTAGATGGGTGACTTATATAATTAAGTACATCAATGTCAGGCTGCTGCGTACTATTTCCATGGATTAATACTTGATGAAGGAAACACTGAGAAATCCCACAGAGCAGCTGCAGCAGCTTTACATGCTTCGGAGGAATATGAGGTGCATAATATTTTGAAAACTGAGTTAAGAGTTTACATCGAAAGGTTGTTCTGTAGATCAACTTGTAAATTAATGCAGAACTTCAGTTGTTACAAAGAAATTACATGTTTCCTCTCCAAGAAAATGGTGTTATATAGGATATGTAAATGGTGTTATATATGTAAATTTTGTTATAGTGTTATAGTGTGTTTTTTTGTGAATGAAATATGAGTTATGTTGTTTATTATTGTGTTATATATGTAAATTCTGAACTTCTTAGATGAGTAATTAAAATGTAAGATGACCCAAATTTTGGCTTGCCAGTTGTCACGTCTACAGGTGCAAAAAAAAAAAAAAAAAAAAAAAATCGGTGCTGGGCACCAACACCGACGGTTTTTTCAAAAAAACAGTCGGTGTTGGTACCCTACACCGACTGTTTTTTTGAAAAAACAGTCGGTGTTGGTACCCTACACTGACTGTTTTTTAAAGAAAACAGTCGGTGTTGGTACCTACACCGACTGTTATTCACCCGTTAGTAAAGATTTATCTATACCGTCGCCGCCATCACCGACGCCTCAATAACAGTCGGTATAAGTGTTTTTTAACAGTCGGTGAAGGGGTTTTTTGTACTAGTGTTTGTTTGGTCTTCAAATGATTCGATTAAAAAACTCCAAGAGAGATACTGGTAGTGTTGCAGGAAAAGAACATATCAGGAGCAGGTCAGATAGGTTCAATTAAATTTGCTCTTTAGAAATGTTGATCATTTCAGGTTATAAGCTGATTTTAGATGATTGGAATTCTGTTACTGTGCAACTATAGATATTTGAGTACCGGCCACCAGCAAATGAAATTACCATATATAGACTAGTTTTCAAATAAGAAAGTTTAGGCCGAACAATGCAGATTAATTTCATTTAGTCCGAAATTCGAAGTGATAAGTTATTTTTTATGATGATTTTAATTATATTGTGATAATTAAACTGAATTTCCTGTAAAAATGGGACATGATATTAATATATTATATTATTTTGTAATTCAGTTTTGATTTTTTTTAGTAAAAATAGGGATCTAAGTCCCTATTATTTCAGTTATGATATTATATACAAATATGACTATAAAGTAATTTCATACGAAACATATATGTCATTACAAAAATTGCAAGAAAAAATTGCAAGCTACTAGAAAGGTTTATTGAGTTAGGAGAATTTTTACTATGGAAACTTTACAATTACATTCAAAATTAATTAGTACTAAGCTAACCTCATACGATTCGCACCAAATTGGTACTATATGCTTGTCCATATGCCTTCTTAAGCATGATACAATGTAAATATCTCAACTAAATCTTAAATAAACAATATTTATTTACTATGTTTCTAAACAATGTAAAAAACCATACACAACATCTAAACAAGCATTTATTACTAATTTTACATCAGAAGCATCAAGTTGAGATATAAGTAAACAAAAAGAATAGAAGGCGCAAGTTTTAATTTGTCAAAATCTCTATTTATTGGTACCCCTCCTTCTTACTCTATAATCAACATATATATATCCCTTGCCTTCTTTCTATCTAACTTAAATTGCGTACACAGATGACACGTGTAACTCTGCAATCTAACCGGTACCGGCAACGCCGAGATCGGGTTTACCATCATCTGCTCCCGCACCAAAGATGGGCCCACCCAAGCCAGCTGCATCCTTGACCTTATCCTCCAAATTATTGACCGGCATGCCCGGCTCGTCCTTGTCAGACCTTATGGCCATCTTCAGTCGATCTTCTGTGGCGGCACCGGGCGCAGTGTGATAGGTGGTGGCGGTGAAAGACCCCTTGGGTTGTGCTCCTTGAGCACCTGACATTAATCTCTTTTTTTTATTGTAAAACTGATATTGATTTGAATAATACAACTAGAGACGTGAGATTTGGTTTGTAGAAATCGAACGAAAGAAGGAAAGAGAATGGGGAAAAACTGTATATACATGAAGAAGCTACTAGGTAGGACACGTAGGCGAGTTGACTGCCACGTGTCCGGAGAATTTAAGGATGGTGGGACGCGTGTAATTGAATTGCAATGATTTGCACTGCACTTTGTCTGGGCTTCACGCTTCTACTTGGGCCTAAATATAAAATGCATTAAAACTTGTGGGCCGAGAAATGGTCTCAAAAAATTAGTGAGGATCCTTCATGAACCATAATGTTTTTTGAGGATCGTTCAAAAAACTTGTGGGCCGAGAAATGGTCTCAAAAAACTTACAGGAAAAACCCTAAACCCTAAATCGCCTCTTTGGCACTCATAACCTCACGACCCTCTTGCTTTCCTCTATCGCTGCTGATTCTTCACAGGTATGAGACAAGAAATTTCCAATGATACGAGAAATTCGATGTTTTAATTTATATTGAAATTATAAATTTTATTTTACAACAGAGAAAGTGTTTGAATAATTGTTTTTGTGAAGGTGAAAGATGATGAAAACCAAGAGATGCGGTATTGATAGGATCAGTAGCTTGCCTGATGAGATTCTCACATATATCCTATCATTTCTTAGTACAACAAACGCCGTGCAGACATGCATCTTGTCCAAAAGATGGACAAACACATGGGCATCTGTGCCGGTTCTGGAATTTGACATCTGTGCTGGTTCTGTAAAATTTGTGACCAAATTCGAATTACTTGTGAAAAATGTGTTGGAGAAACGAGACAAATCCTGTGTGATTAACAGATTTCGACTTTGGTTGGATTGTCGTCGGGTTTGCTTGCCTTGCACTCAAGTTGTTGCCGATTGTATTAGTGATGCGATGAAATTGGGGCCTCGAGAGTGCTCAATCAAATTGGATTCATGTTCATGTTTCAATTTAAATACCGATCTGATTTTCACTTGTGCATCACTAATAGATCTACAGCTGTGGGTTTTTAGAAATGTTGTTCCTCATGTAGATATAGAACCCAACTCAATAAACCTTCCTTGCCTCAAAACCCTAAACCTCACTGGCCGTGTTAGTGATGATTTTTTCAAAAAGCTTTTGTTAGGGTGTCCAGTGCTTGAAGAATTAGTAATATCACGTTCTATGGGGATCATTGAGATATGTTCCAACACATTGAAGAAGTTGGTTATTCGTGATTGGTATGAAGGAAATAGATTACAGATTTCCACGCCTAATCTCCTATACTTCGAAATTCATATCACGGATATAATGGATATGGGGCAAATTCTTTTGCTAAATATGCCATCGCTTGTTGATGCGTTTATCTCTGTTCCTTTTTTGTATGATGACGATGATTATATTACTGGGGTCCCTAAGTTTATTGCCAGCTTTCCAAATCTCGAAATCTTAAAGTTAGAATTTCATTGCATCGACGAAAAGGTACAATTTCTGTGCAATATATTGGAGACAAAAAATCTGTGATGTTTCTACTTTTGCATATACATTTTGTTGGCATTTTTTAAAGTTCCTTGAAAATAGTACTTCAGTGTACATGATATTTGTTTGTAGTTCTTGGGGTAAACACATCCCATTGCTATAATAAGCATCCAAATTTCTCATTTATAATTAGCATTGTGATTATCCTTTTTTTTTTTCTTTTGAAAATAGTTTAATTTTTGTCTGTGAAAATAGGCACTGAAGAAGGAATTCTCAAATTGCCCAATCTTCAACAGCTTAAAGCATGTGGAACTTGTGAGTTCTAGTTTCAATGTCTTTGATCTTGCACCATTTTTCCTCCATCGCTCACCTAAACTACAAGAGCTCACCTTGCAAAACTTCTATGTAATCTCTCTCTCTCTCTCTGTATTGCTACTGGTTATTTTTTTCATGCCTCAGTTGAGGAGGCGGACAATAACATAATCAGTTAATGTGATAGTCTAAAAATCCAAATTGATATACTAGAAATGGTCTTTGATTAGGAAGTTAACTATATGGTAAAGGCCGTCTAAAACCAGGTGCTGTTCAAATTACCCCCTCAAGTAAGCCGTCGATATATGATCAATGAATTGTATGTAACTTGTTTTGTTACTATGAAAGTCAGGGGCTACTGCTCAAGAGAGACGGAGTGATGCATTAGTCCAGCGGGCATGGGCTACTGCTCCGGAGGGACCGAGTGATGCATTAGTCCAGCGGGAGTTCCTTAAGACCGTTAGAATTGTAAGATTTAAAAATGATAATGGATTTGTTGATCAGCTGATCAATATGTTGTCTGCCCATGTTAAGATCATTGGTGAAGTTATGCGGGTTTGATTCCCGCTCCCCTTCCCCTCTTTTGTTAGATTATTTTGTAAATTGTTGTGGTTTCTGTGATGCAACTTTTGTTGTATTAATGCTACTGAGCTTCTATAATTTAATCGTTTGGTTATTTGTCTTTGATTATTTTATGTTGATGTGATTATGTACGAGGTTTGCTAATGTAACATCCTTGTAATCTGAGAGTTGTATTTAAGCAAGTTTTGTTGTTTGGTCCTTAAAATGATTCAATCAACTAGCTCTAAGAGAGATATATATTGGTAGCGCTGCATTTGCTCTTTAGAAAAGGTTTCGGGACCTTGGCGTATATTTCTTTATTGGTCATTTCAGATGTTGTTCGTTTCAGGTTTAAGTAAAGTCTAGTTAGCATGATTGATTAGCAAGATTTATAAGCTGGTTTTAGATGATTTGAATTCTGTTACAGTGCAACTATAGACTAGTATTCAAATAAGTGAACTTCATGTAGTCCGAAATCCGTAGTGATGTGTTATTTTTTTATGATGATGTTATATTGTGATAATTAAAATGAATTTGTTATAAAAATTGGAGATGATATTAATATTACATTATTTTAATTTCAGTTTTGATATTTTTTTTTGAGTAAAATAGGGATCCAAGTCCCTATTATTTTACTTTGATATATAACTATAAATATTGTACAAATATGAATCTAAAGTAATTTCATACGAAACATATATGTCATTTAAAAGAAAATGCAAGAAATATAAGTGTATTACTAAAATTAATAATATGTTACAAACATATATTACTAAATAAAGTTGATGTTAAAAGAAAATCTAGCAATACACGTATCTGACCTACATCTAAAATTTGAGTATTTTTTAATTATACTGAAAAGGAGGATATGTCAGTTTTAATCAATATAAGGCTCAACCGAACATATCATACAAAAAACATGCAAAACATACATTTCTAGACTCACTTTAAATTTACACACTAATTGTGTACGAAGACTAGCAAAATTTTATTATTTTTCCTTAATGTAATTTATTTATGTATACATTATGTGACTATGATCAAGTTTGCAAAATATGTCTTGATCAATTTATTGTATTGAAATAGTAACTAGAATTCTAAAATTAAAAACAAATTGTTTTTATAGTAATTTTGAATAATTAGAGGTGATCTCATCAAATAAAATTGAAAGATGCTATTTTTTTTTTCTGTACCACATGCTCCATTCAAATTGTCTGTAACAATATAAAATTGTTTTAGAATCTCTGTACCCAAAATTTATAAGTATATTATTATTTGTGCATTACGTTCTGAAAAAAATTTGATGAATAGATTTTTTTTGTCACATCACCTTATAATCAATAAAGATTACTTCTCTTAGTGATGCAATATGCAAAGTTAAAAAATGGAAAAATTACATAAAAATATTTTCATCGGCCGCATATTATGTACAAAATTAAAGGTCAAAATCATGTTTTTTTTTTTACTTTTTTAGAATATCCAAACAAAAAAAAGGTTCATAAACACATCATTGTTTTTCTTTACTATATGATCTGTTAAAGTGCGAGAAATACGTGCAACCGAATCGGTTTGAAAAAAATAAAAAGGCAGAAAGATATGTACATGAAACATTTTTATATATACCACACAACAAGTAACAAACAGTTCTTAACAATTCTTTACTACATGGGGATACAAAAAAGAAATATAACAAGTATATTATTATCTGTGCATCTTGCGGTAAAGAAAGTTTGTCAATAAACTATTTTTTTTTTGCATCATATATATGATCAATACAAAAAAAATATTAAATCAATATTTTAAATTTTTTTTCTATTATATAATTAAATATTTGGACTATAAGCAACAATCATTTTTCAGGTTAAAACTTATAAAAATGATTGATCTTTTATGAATCTAGTTTGAAAATTCTACATAATTATGAGCATGTGCGTAAAATATAATTAATATAGGATTTATGCTGTATTTAAAGACAAGATATATAGCTTTTTTTCAAATCAATTTAACTCAATTTTACAATGAGAAATATTTACATTTAAAAATTTAAAATCATTTACTGTAAAGTCACTCCCCATTATGGCAGTATGATTAAAAGATAATATTGTAATGCGGGTAATTGCAATTGAACGAAAGAACGAAAGAGAATGGGGAAAAAATTATATATATGAAGAAGCTTCTAGGAAGGACACGTAAGAGTTGACTACCACGTGTCCGGCAAGATTTAAGGATGGTGGGACGCGTGTAATTGCAATTGCAATGATTTGCACAGCACTTTGTCTGGGCTTCACGCTTCTACTTGGGCCTAAATATAAAATGCATTAAAACTTGTGGGCCGAGAAATGGTCTCAAAAAATTTGTGATGATCGTTCATGAACCATAATGTTTTTTGAGGCTCTAGTTGGAAAAACCCTAAACCCTAAATCGCCTCTTTCGCACTCATAACCTCACGACCCTCTTGCTTCCCTCTATCGCTGCCGATTCTTCACAGGTATGAGATAAGAAATTTCCAATGATATGAGAAATTAGATGTTTTCAATTATACTGAAATTACAAATTTTATTGTACAACAGAGTTGTGCCAGGAAGGTGTTTGAATAATTGTTTTTGTGAAGGTGAAAGATGATGAATACCAAGAAATGCGGTATCGATAGGATCAGTAGCTTGCCTGATGAGATTCTCACATATATCCTATCATTTCTTAGTACAAGAAAGGCCGTGCAAACATGCATCTTGTCCAAAAGATGGATAAACACATGGGCATCGGTGCCGGTTTTGGAATTTGACATTAAAGAGTTTGAGTCAATGCCAAAGATTGTTGAGGGTAAAATGGCTGTAAAATTTGTGACCGAATTTGAATTACTTGTGAAAAATGTGTTGGAGAAACGAGACAAATCCTGTGTGATTAACAGATTTCTACTTTGGTTGGATTGTCGTCGGGTTTGCTTGCCTTGCACTCAAGTTGTTGCCGATTGTATTAGTGATGCGATGAAGTTGGGGCCTCGAGAGTGCTCAATCAGATTGGATTCATGGGCATGTTTCAATTTAAATACCGATCTGATTTTCACTTGTGCATCACTAATAAATTTACAGCTGTGGGCTTTTAGATTTGTTGTTCCTCATTTAGCTATAGAACCCAACTCAATAAACCTTCCTTGCCTCAAAACCCTAAACCTCACTGGCTTTGTTTGTGATGATTTTTTCAAAAAGCTTTTGTTAGGGTGTCCAGTGCTTGAAGAATTAGTGCTATCATTTTTTAATGGGATCGTTGAGATATGTTCCAACACTTTGAAGAAGTTGGTTATTCGTGATTGGTATGATGGAAATAGATTACATATTTCCACGCCTAATCTCATGTATTTTGAAATTCATATCATTAATATATATCCTATACTGGATATAGGGGATGTTCTTTTGATAAATATGCCATCGCTTGTTGATGCGTTCATCTCTATTCCTTATTGGTATGGTAAGTTTTATGATGAGTACTATGATTATATTAGTGGGGTCCCCAAGCTTATTGCCAGCTTTTCAAATCTCGAATGCTTAAAGCTACAATTTGATTGCACTGACAAAAAGGTACATTCTCTTTGCAACATATTGGAGATAAAAATCTGCGATGTTTCTACTTTTGCATATTAATTTTGTTGGCATTTTTTAAGGTACATTGAAAACAAACAAAACCTTTCTTTGGTCATGTTAGATGCATATACTTTCAGTTTACATGATATTTGTTTGTTGTTCTTGGAGTAAAGACATCCCATGGCTGTAATAAGCATCGAAAGTTCTCATTTATAATTAGCTTTGTAATTTTCCTCTCTTTTGAACATAGTTTTAATTTTACTTTGTGAAAATAGGCACTGAAGAAGGAATTATCTAATTGCCCAGTCTTCAACAACTTAAAGTGTCTGAAACTTGTGAGTTTGGGTTTCTATGTCTTTGATCTGGCACCATTTTTCCTTCATCGCTCACCTAAACTACAAGTGCTCACCTTGCAAAACATCTATGTAATCTCTCTCTCTCTCTCTCTCTCTCTGTATTGCTACTGGTTATCTTTTCCATGCCTCAATTGAGGAGGCAGACAAAAACATAGTCAATTAATGAGATAGTCTAAAAATCCAAATTTATTGAACAAAGAAAATGGCAAGCTTTGAGTATTTACAGAGTCAATAGATATACTACAAATGAAATTTATGCAACTTGTTTTGTTACTATAGATTACACGGGCTGCAACTCCGGAGGGACGTGATGCATTAGTCCAGCGGGAGTTCCTTAAGACCGTTAGAATTGTAGGATTTAAAAATGATAATGGATTTGTTGATCAGCTGATCAATAAGTTGTATGTTCATGTTAAGATCATTGGTGAAATTGTTCGGGTTTGATTCCCACTTTTTCACCCTCTTTTGTTATGTAATGCCACTGAGCTTCTATAATTTTAATGTTTAGTTATTTCTCTTTGATATTTTTATGTTGATGTGATTATGTACGAGGTTTGCTAATGCAACATCCTTGTGATCTGAGAGCTGTATTTAAGCAAGTTTTGTTTGATCTTCAAATGATTCGATTAAAAAACTCTAAGAGAGATACTGGTAGTGTTGCAGGAAAAGAACATATCAGGAGCAGGTCAGATAGGTTCAAATAAATTTGCTCTTTAGAAATGGTTTCTGGACCTTGGCGTATATTTCTTTTTTGGTTATTTCAAATGTTGATCATTTCAGGTTATAAGCTGATTTTAGATGATTGGAATTCTGTTACAGTGCAACTATAGATATTTGAGTACCATATATAGACTAGTTTTCAAATAAGAAACAAATAAGGCCGAACAATTTCATTTAGTCCGAAATCCGAAGTGATATGTTATTTTTTATGATGATTTCATATTGTGATAATTAAACTGAATTTCCTGTAAAAATGGGACATGATATTAATATATTACATTATTTTGTAATTCAGTTTTGATTTTTTTTTAGTAAAAATAGGGATCTAAGTCCCTATTATTTCAGTTATGATATTATATACAAATATGAATATAAAGTAATTTCATACGAAACATATATGTCATTCAAAAAATTGCAAGCTACTAGGAAGGACCTGTAGGAGAGTTGACTGCCACGTGTAATTGCAATTGGAATGATAGGCACAGCACTCTGTCCGGGCTATCTATAAAAACAGGTTATTATTTGTAGATAGCTTCAACCCCAAAATTTTTTACTATGGTAACTTTACAATTACATTCAAAATTAGTACTAAGCTAACCTCATACCATTCGCACCAAATTGGTACCATATGCTTGTCCATATGCCTTCTTAAGCATGATACAATGTAAATATCTCAACTAAATCTTAAATAAACAATATTTATTTACTATGTTTCTAAACAATGTAAAAAACCATACACAACATCTAAACAAGAATTTATTACTAATTTTACATCAGTAGCATCAAGTTCAGATATAAGTAAACAAAAAGAATACAAGGCGCAAGTTTAATTTGTCAAAATCTATTTATTGGTACCCCTCTTTTTTACTCTATAATCAACATATATATATATATATATATATATATATATCCCTTGCCTTCTTTCTATCTAAATTAAATTGCGTACATAGATGACACGTGTAACTCTACAATCTAACCGGTACCGGCAACGCCGAGATCGGGTTTACCATCATCTGCTCCGGCACCAAAGACGGGCCCACCCAAGCCGGCCGCATCCTTGACCTTATCCTCCAACTTATTGACCGGCACCCCTGGCTCGTCCTTGTCAGACCTTATGGCCATCTTCGGTGGATCTTCTGTGGCGGCACCGGGCGCAGTGTGGTAGGTGGTGGCGGTGAAAGATCCCTTGGGTTGTGCTCCTTGAGCACCTGACATTAATCTCTTTTTTTTATTGTAAAACTGATATTGATTTGAATAATACAACTAGAGACGTGAGATTTGGTTTGTAGAAATCGAACGAAAGAAAGAAAGAGAATGGGGAAAAAATGTATATATATGAAGAAGCTACTATGTAGGACACGTAGGAGAGTTAACTGCCACGTGTCCGGAAGAATTTAAGGATGGTGGGACACGTGTAATTGCAATTGCGATGATTTGCATAGCACTTTGTTGGGCCACGCTTCTGCTTGGGCCTAAATATAAAATGCATTAAAACTTGTGGGCCGAGAAATGATCTCAAAATATTTGTGATGATCGTTCATGAACCATAATGTTTTTTGAGGCTCTAGTTGGTCCGTTACAGGAAAAACCCTAAACCCTAAATCGCCTCTTTCGAACTCATTACCTCACGACCCTCTTGCTTCCCTCTATCGCTGCCGATTCTTCACAGGTATGAGATAAGAAATTTCCAATGATATGAGAAATTAGATGTTTTAATATGTACTGAAATTACAAATTTTATTGTACAACAGTGTCGTGCCAGAAGGTGTTTGAATAAATGCTTTTGTGAAGGTGAAAGATGATGAATACCAAGATATGTGATATTGATAGGATCAGTAGCATGCCCGATGAGGTTCTCACACATATCCTATCATTTCTTAGTACAAGAAATGCCGTGCACACATGCATCTTGTCCAAAAGATGGATAAACACATGGGCATCTGTGCCGGTTCTGGAATTTGACATTGATGAGTTAATGCCGAAGACTTTTGTTGGTAAAATGGCTGTAAAATTTGTGACCGAATTCGAATTACTTGTGAAAAATGTGTTGGAGAAACGAGACACATCTTGTGTAATTAATAGATTTCGACTTCGGTTGGATTATTGTGGGTATTACTTGCCTTGCACTCAAGTTGTTGCCGATTGTATTAGTGATGTGATGAAGTTGGGGCCTCGAGAGTGCTCAATCAAATTGCGTTCATGGGCATGTTTCAATTTAAATACCGATCTGATTTTCACTTGTGCATCACTAATAGATCTACAGCTGTGGGTTTTTAGAAATGTTGTTCCTCATGTAGATATAGAACCCAACTCAATAAACCTTCCTTGCCTCAAAACCCTAAACCTCACTGGCCGTGTTAGTGACGATTTTTTCAAAAAGCTTTTGTTAGGGTGTCCAGTGCTTGAAGAATTAGTAATATCACGTTCTATGGGGATCATTGAGATATGTTCCAACACATTGAAGAAGTTGGTTATTCGTGATTGGTATGAAGGAAATAGATTACAGATTTCCACGCCTAATCTCCTATACTTCGAAATTCATATCACGGATATAATGGATATGGGGCAAATTCTTTTGCTAAATATGCCATCGCTTGTTGATGCGTTTATCTTTATTCCTTTTTTGTATGATGACGATGATTATATTACTGGGGTCCCTAAGTTTCTTGCCAGCTTTCCAAACCTCGAAATCTTAAAGTTAGAATTTCATTGCATCGACGAAAAGGTACACTTTCTGTGCAATATATTGGAGACAAAAAATCTGTGATGTTTCTACTTTTGCAGATACATTTTGTTGGCATTTTTTAAAGTTCCTTGAAAATAGTACTTCAGTGTACATGATATTTGTTTGTAGTTCTTGGGGTAAACACATCCCATGGCTATAATAAGCATCCAAAGTTCTCATTTATTATTAGCATTGTGATTTTCATTTTTTTTTTTCTTTTGAAAATAGTTTAATTTTTGTCTGTGAAAATAGGTACTGAAGAAGGAATTCTCAAATTGCCCAATCTTCAACAGCTTAAAGCATGTGGAACTTGTGAGTTCTAGTTTCAATGTCTTTGATCTTGCACCATTTTTCCTCCATCGCTCACCTAAACTACAAGAGCTCACCTTGCAAAACATCTATGTAATCTCTCTCTCTCTCTCTCTCTCTCTGTATTGCTACTGGTTAATTTTTCATGCCTCAGTTGAGGAGGCGGACAATAATATAATCAATTAATGAGATAGTCTAAAAATCCAAATTGATATACTAGAAATGGTCTTTGATTAGGAACTTAACAATATGGTAAAGGCCATCTAAAACCAGGTGCTGTTCAAATTACCCCCTCAAGTAAGCCGTCGATATATGATCAATGAATTGTATGTAACTTGTTTTGTTACTATAAAAGTCAGGGGCTACTGCTCCGGAGAGATGGAGTGATGCATTAGTCCAGCAGGCATGGGCTACTGCTCCGGAGGGACCGAGTGATGCATTAGTCCAGCGGGAGTTCCTTAAGACCGTTAGAATTGTAAGATTTAAAAATGATAATGGATTTGTTGATCAGCTGATCAATATGTTGTCTGCCCATGTTAAGATCATTGGTGAAGTTATGCGGGTTTGATTCCCGCTCCCCTTCCCCTCTTTTGTTAGATTATTTTGTAAATTGTTGTGGTTTCTGTGATGCAACTTTTGTTGTATTAATGCTACTGAGCTTCTATAATTTAATCGTTTGGTTATTTCTCTTTGATTATTTTATGTTGATGTGATTATGTACGAGGTTTGCTAATGTAACATCCTTGTAAGCTGAGAGTTGTATTTAAGCAAGTTTTGTTGTTTGGTCCTTAAAATGATTCAATCAACTATCTCTAAGAGAGATATATATTGGTAGCGCTGCATTTGCTCTTTAGAAAAGGTTTCGGGACCTTGGCGTATATTTCTTTATTGGTCATTTCAGATGTTGTTCGTTTCAGGTTTAAGTAAAGTCTAGTTAGCATGATTGATTAGCAAGATTTATAAGCTGGTTTTAGATGATTTGAATTCTGTTACAGTGCAACTATAGACTAGTATTCAAATAAGTGAACTTCATGTAGTCCGAAATCCGTAGTGATGTGTTATTTTTTTATGATGATGTTATATTGTGATAATTAAAATGAATTTGTTATAAAAATTGGAGATGATATTAATGTTACATTATTTTTATTTCAGTTTTGATATTTTTTTTGAGTAAAATAGGGATCCAAGTCCCTATTATTTTACTTTGATATATAACTATAAATATTGTACAAATATGAATCTAAAGTAATTTCATACGAAACATATATGTCATTTAAAAGAAAATGCAAGAAATATAAGTGTATTACTAAAATTAATAATATGTTACAAACATATATTACTAAAATAAAGTTGATGTTAAAAGAAAATCTAGCAATACACGTATCTGACCTACATCTAAAATTTGAATATTTTTTAATTATACTGAAAAGGAGGATATGTCAGTTTTAATCAATATAAGGCTCAACCGAACATATCATACAAAAAACATGCAAAACATACATTTCTAGACTCACTTTAAATTTACACACTAATTGTGTACGAAGACTAGCAAAATTTTATTATTTTTCCTTAATGTAATTTATTTATGTATACATTATGTGACTATGATCAAGTTTGAAAAATATGTCTTGATCAATTTATTGTATTGAATAGTAACTAGAATTCTAAAATTAAAAACAAATTGTTTTTATAGTAATTTTGAATAATTAGAGGTGATCTCATCAAATAAAATTGAAAGATGCTATTTTTTTTTTCTGTACCACATGCTCCATTCAAATTGTCTGTAACAATATAAAATTGTTTTAGAATCTCTGTACCCAAAATTTATAAGTATATTATTATTTGTGCATTATGTTCTGAAAAAAATTTGATGAATAGATTTTCTTTGTCACATCACCTTATAATCAATAAAGATTACTTCTCTTAGTGGTGCAATATGCAAAGTTAAAAAATGGAAAAATTACATAAAAATATTTTCATCGGCCGCATATTATGTATAAAATGAAAGGTCAAAATCATGTTTTTTTTTTTTACTTTTTTAGAATACCCAAACAAAAAAAGGTTCATAAACACATCATTGTTTTTCTTTACTATGATCTGTTAAATTGCGAGAAATACGTGCAACCGAATCGGTTTAAAAAAAATAAAAAGGCAGAAAGATATGTACATGAAACATTTTTATACATACCACACAACAAGTAACAAACAGTTCTTAACAATTCTCAAAAAAGAAATATAACAAGTATATCATTATCTGTGCATCTTGCGGTAAAGAAAGTTTGTCAATAAACTATTTTTTTTTTGCATCATATATTATATGATCAATACAAAAAAAAATATTAAATCAATATTTTAGATTTTTTTCTATTATATAATTAAATATTTGGACTATAAGCAACAATCATTTTTCAGGTTAAAAATTATAAAAATGATTGATTTTTTATGAATCTAGTTTGAAAATTCTACATAATTATGAGCATGTAAAATATAATTAATATAGGATTTATGCTGTATTTAAAGACAAGATAGCTTTTTTTAAAACCAGATTAACTCAATCTTACAATGAGAAATATTTACATTTAAAAATTTAAAATCATTTACTGTAAAGTCACTCGCCATTATGGCAGTATGATTAAAAGATAATATTGTAATGCGGATAGGGGTGAAATTGAACGAAAGAAAGAAAGAGAATGGGGAAAAAATTATATATATGAAGAAGCTTCTAGGAAGGACACGTAAGAGTTGACTACCACGTGTCCGGCAAGATTTAAGGATGGTGGGACGCGTGTAATTGCAATTGCAATGATTGCACAGCACTTTGTCTGGGCTTCACGCTTCTACTTGGGCCTAAATATAAAATGCATTAAAACATGTGGGCCGAGAAATGGTCTCAAAAAATTTACAGCTGTGGGCTTTTAGATTTGTTGTGGTCTCAAAAAATTTACAGCTGTGGTCTCAAAAAATTTATCAGATTGGATTCATGGGCATGTTTCAATTTAAATACCGATCTGATTTTCACTTGTGAATCACTAATAAATTTACAGCTGTGGGCTTTTAGATTTGTTGTTCCTCATTTAGCTATACAACCCAACTCAATAAACCTTCCTTGCCTCAAAACCCTAAACCTCACTGACAAAAAGCTTTGTTAGTGATGATTTTTTCAAAAAGCTTTTGTTAGGGTGTCCAGTGCTTGAAGAATTAGTGCTATCATTTTTTATGGGGATCGTTGAGATATGTTCCAACACTTTGAAGAAGTTGGTTATTCGTGATTGGTATGATGGAAATAGATTACAGATTTCCACGCCTAATCTCATGTATTTTGAAATTCATATCATTAATATATTTCCTATACTGGATATAGGGGATGTTCTTTAATTTGATAAATATGCCATCGCTTGTTGATGCGTTCATCTCTATTCCTTATTGGTATGGTAAGTTTTATGATGAGTACTATGATTATAGTAGTGGGGTCCCCAAGCTTATTGCCAGCTTTTCAAATCTCGAATGCTTAAAGCTACAATTTGATTGCACTGACAAAAAGGTACATTCTCTTTGCAACATATTGGAGATAAAAATCTGCGATGTTTCTACTTTTGCATATTAATTTTGTTGGCATTTTTTAAGGTACTTTGAAAACAAACAAAACCTTTCTTTGGTCATGTTAGATGCATATACTTTCAGTTTACATGATATTTGTTTGTTGTTCTTGGAGTAAAGACATCCCATGGCTATAATAAGCATCCAAAGTTCTCATTTATAATTAGCTTTGTAATTTTCCTTTCTTTTGAACATAGTTTTAATTTTACTTTGTGAAAATAGGCACTGAAGAAGGAATTATCTAATTGCCCAGTCTTCAACAACTTAAAGTGTCTGAAACTTGTGAGTTTGGGTTTCTATGTCTTTGATCTGGCACCATTTTTCCTTCATCGCTCACCTAAACTACAAGTGCTCACCTTGCAAAACATCTATGTAATCTCTCTCTCTCTCTCTCTCTCTGTATTGCTACTGGTTATCTTTTCCATGCGTCAAATTGAGGAGGCAGACAAAAACATAGTCAATTAATGAGATACTCTTAAAATTCCAAATTTATTGAATAAAGAAAATGACAAGTTTCGAGTATTTACAGAGTCAATAGATATACTAAAAATGGTCTTTGCTTATGAGGTTAACAATATGGTAAAGGCCGTTTAAAACCAGGTGTTTGTTCAAATTACCCCCTCAAGTAAGCCCTTGTAGAAGGGTCGATATATGATCAATGAAATTTATGTAACTTGTTTTGTTACTATAGAAGGCACGGGATGCAACATGGGCTGCAACTCCAGAGGGACTAAGTGATGCATTAGTCCAGCGGGAGTTCCTTAAGACCGTTAGAATTGTAGGATTTAAAAATGATAATGGATTTGTTGATCAGCTGATCAATAAGTTGTATGTTCATGTTAAGATCATTGGTGAAATTGTGCGGGTTTGATTCCCACTTTTTCACCCTCTTTTGTTATGTAATGCCACTGAGCTTCTATAATTTTAATGTTTAGTTATTTCTCTTTGATATTTTTATGTTGATGTGATTATGTACGAGGTTTGCTAATGCAACATCCTTGTGATCTGAGAGCTGTATTTAAGCAAGTTTTGTTTGATCTTCAAATGATTCGATTAAAAAACTCTAAGAGAGATACCGGTAGTGTTGCAGGAAAAGAACATATCAGGAGCAGGTCAGATAGGTTCAATTAAATTTGCTCTTTAGAAATGGTTTCTGGACCTTGGCGTATATTTCTTTATTGGTTATTTCAAATGTTGATCATTTCAGGTTATAAGCTGATTTTAGATGATTGGAATTCTGTTACAGTGTAACTATAGGTATTCGAGTACCAGCCACCTGCAAATGAAATTACCACATATAGACTAGTTTTCAAATAAGAAACAAATAAGGCCGAACAATGCAGATTAATTTCATTTAGTCCGAAATCCGAAGTGCTATGTTATTTTTTATGATGATTTCATATTGTGATAATTAAACTGAATTTCCTGTAAAAAAGGGACATGATATTAATATATTACATTATTTTATTTCAGTTTTGATTTTTTTTTAGTAAAAATAGGGATCTAAGTCCCTATTATTTCAGTTATGATATTATATACAAATATGAATATAAAGTAATTTCATACGAAACATATATGTCATTGAAAAAATTGCAAGCTACTAGGAAGGACTTGTAGGAGAGTTGACTGCCACGTGTAATTGCAATTGGAATGATTTGCACAGCACTCTGTCCGGGCTATCTATAAAAACAGGTTATTATTTGTAGATAGCTTCAACCCCAAAAATTTTTACTATGGTAACTTTACAATTACATTCAAAATTAATTAGTACTAAGCTAACCTCATACGATTCGCACCAAATTGGTACTATATGCTTGTCCATATGCCTTCTTAAGCATGATACAATGTAAATATCTCAACTAAATCTTAAATAAACAATATTTATTTACTATGTTATAAACATATGCTTGTCCATATGCCGGCCGCATCCTTGACCTTACCCTCCAACTTATTGACCGGCACCCCCGGCTCGTCCTTGTCAGACCTTATGGCCATCTTCAGTCGATCTTCTGTGGCGGCACCGGGCACAGTGTGACAGGTGGTGGCGGTGAAAGACCCCTTGGGTTGTGCTCCTTGAGCACCTGACATTAATTTCTTTTTTTATTGTAAAACTGATATTGATTTGAATAATACAACTAAGAGATAATCTCTTTTTTTATTGTAAAACTGATATTGATTTGAATAATACAACTAAGAGACGTGAGATTTGGTTTGTAGAAATCGAACGAAAGAAGGAAAGAGAATGGGGAAAAAATGTATATACATGATGTTAAATTTGTAAGAGAGAATAGATGTAAGAAAACAATTTTATTATTGCAATCTTAATTTCAGATTTTACATATATGTGTATTTATAAAAAGAAACAAAAACTAGCCGTTATACTATTAATTACAACTACCAACCACTAACCACTAACTCCTAGTCTATTAATTACTAACTAGCCGTTATTTTTAACACTCCCCCTCAAGCTAGGAATGTATATATCGTACAATCCTAGCTTGCTTGTAATTTTCTCGAATGGACCCGGATATAAGCCTTTAGTGAAGATATCCGCGAGTTGATCTTCACTTTTAACGTATGGTGTTTCAATTTCTTTTGCTTGAACTTTTTCTCTAATAAAGTGGCAATCCACTTCTATGTGTTTTGTTCGTTCATGAAACACGGGATTTGAAGCTATGTGTCTTGCCGAATTATTGTCGCAATACATTTTCATCGGTTCTTGAATTTTAAATCCCATGTCCAATAGGAGTTGCTTGATCCATGTTAGTTCACTTGCGGTTGATGCCATGGCACGATATTCGGCTTCGGCGCTTGATCGTGCTACAACATTTTGTTTCTTGCTTTTCCATGTGACTAGATTTCCGCCTACAAATATGCAAAAACTGGTTGTCGACTTTCTATCGAAGCTTCCGGCCCAATCTGCATCGGAATAGCCACATATATCATTAGAATTATTATTTTTCATCCAAATACCCTTGCCGGGATTATTTTTTAAAAATCTCAAAATTCTATTTACGGCTTCTAAATGTTGTGTTCTTGGTGAATGCATGAATTTACTAATTTGACTTACGGAAAAAGAAATATCCGGACGTGTAACCGTCAGATATATCAATTTTCCTACAAGTCTTTGAAATTGATTTATGTCTTTTAAAGGTTCACCATCTTCACTATTTAATTTGCATTTGTTGTCAATTGGGGTAGAGGCCGGTTTACATCCTAACTTACCAGTTTCTTTTAACAAGTCAAGTGTATATTTTCTTTGAGAAATAAAAAGTCCTTTATCCGAAGTGGCTACCTCTATTCCTAGAAAATATTTAAGATATCCTAAATCTTTTATGTCAAATTTTTCTTTTAGTTGTTTCTTAATGTTTTGAATTTGTTCAAAATTATTTCCGGTAATTATGATGTCATCTACATATACTAAAATGAGAGTAGTATTGATACCGTCACATTTTGTAAATAAAGAATGATCGGCATTACTAATTTTAAAATTGCAAGAAATTAAATAAGAGCTAAGCTTGCCATACCATGTCCGTGGAGATTGCTTCAATCCATAAATTGATTTATTAAGCCTACAAGCCAAGTTAGAATTTGTTTCCAATTTATGACCGGGTGGTAATGTCATATACACCTCTTCTTCAAGTGTTCCTTGAAGAAATGCATTTTTAACATCCATTTGGTAGAGGTCCCAACCATTGTTTACGGCAATAGAAAACAAAATTCTTACGGTATTCATTTTTGCAACCGGTGCAAAGGTTTCGTTATAGTCTATGCCATAGGTTTGGGTGAATCCTTTAGCTACAAGTCTTGCTTTATACCTTTCTATGGTTCCATCACTATTATATTTGGTTTTATACACCCATTTACAACCAACCGGTTTTTTATTTTTTGGTAGAGAAACAATTTTCCAAGTTTAATTTTGTTCTAAGGCTTTTAATTCCTCATCCATAGCCTTACACCATATTGGACATTTAATTGCTTCTTGGTAATTTTTTGGTTCTAATACTTTTTCAATACTAGTGAGAAATGTATGGTATTCGGTTGAGATGTTGTCATATGAAACAAAATTTTCAATTGGATATTGTACCGAATATGTCACATAATCTCTAAGTCTAGTTGATGGTTGTCGTTCTCTAGATGATATTCTTCTAATCGGTAAACTTTCTTCCGTTTCATTTTCATTTATGTCATCATTAGTTTCATTTTCTTGATTATTTTCAACTTGATTATTTTTTCTAGGAATAAAACTCAAATCATCTAAGTAAGGTAAAACTATATTGTCATTTAAATGTGTTTGATGAAATATTTCTTTTTCTTTGAAATATGGTTCATTTTCAAAAAATGAAACGTTTCTAGAAAGATATATTTTTTTATTAATTGGATCATAGCATTTATAACCCTTTTTATAAGATGAGTATCCTAAGAAAATAGTTTTTTGTGATACAAAATCAAGCTTGTCATTTCTTTTGATATGTACGAAACTTGTACAACCAAATACTCTCATATGGTCATAAGTGATTTTTTGTTGATAAAGAATTTCTAATGGACTTTTGTTTTCTAAAATAACACTAGGTACTCTATTGATTAAATGAGTGGCACAAAGTACGGCATCCGACCAATAAATTTTAGGAACATTATTTTGAAATAATAAAGATCGTGTCATTTCTAATAAATGTCTATTTTTCCTTTCCGATACACCATTTTGTTCGGGAGTATTTATACAAGTTGTTTGATGTATAATACCCTTTTCTCTAAAGAGACTTGAAAACTTCCTATTTATAAACTCGGTTCCATTATCCGATCTAAAGATTTTTAATTTTGCATTAAATTGTGTTTCTATGAGACATAAAAATTCATAAAAACAATCAAACACTTCATCTTTGGATTTAAGTAAAAATAACCAAGTTGCTTTTGTAAAATCATCAATAAATAAAAGAAAATATTTGAATCCATTATATGAATCTATTGGGGCCGGTCCCCATACATCGGAATGTACTAAATCAAAAGGAGCTTTACTTTTGCTCGTAGAAAGAGAAAAAGGAAACTTTGTTTGTTTTGCTAATTTGCAAATTTCACAAGTAGTACAATTTAAACTTTTAAAATCTAAAATACTATTTAAAATCTTGTCGGAAGGATGCCCAAGTCTCTTATGCCAAATATCAGAATTAACGACTTTTGCGGAAGCACAAAAATTTAATTTGGAGTTCAAAAGATAATGTCCATTTTCTAGAAATCCTTCACCAATCTTGACCCCGGTTTCCCGGTCCTGAAATACAACGTTTTTACAAGAAAATATTGCATTACAATTTAATTCTTGTGTTAATTTATTTACAGAAATTAAGTTTACGGGAATGTTTCTAAATATAAAACATTTTTAATTTGTTTATTGCATAGATTAATTTCTCCTACGCCATAATTGTTGCCTTCATACCATTTGCAACCAATACAAAATTATTACCATTGGTCGGGTTGAGGTTTGACAGTAGTTGTTTATTCCCAAACATATGATCTGTTGCACCACTATCTATAATAATTTGATTAAAAAAGAAATTTTTTGAGTTAGAAGCAATACCACATATGCTGGGATTGTTTTGATTGTTAATCATCGCACATAACTGCTGAAAATACTGCTGCATTTGATCTCCAGGCCTTGACCCGCTTGAAAATGACCCATTTGCGCCAAAATTAGCCTCTAACCCGTTCCAGGATGACCCGCCAGCGCCTGACCCGTTCCAGAGTGACCCGCCAGCGCCTGACCCGTTCCAGGATGACCCGCCAGCGCCTGGAATGGAGGGTCCATTTGGTGTCTCCTTATTGGGTCCGCCAGGGTTAGAATTGAATCCATTAGTAGTTTGGCTAGTGTTATTGGGTCCGAATCCATTTCCAGACGAACCCACTAGCCCATTAAGTCCTTTCTCTTCAACAGAAGCTACATAACTTATGTTTTTTTCACCATTTTTTTCCCAATTTCGATTCTGATCATTTCCCTTCCATTTTTTTGGTCTAAGATGGGGATAGAGGTGCCAACATCTATCTTGAGTGTGGCCATCTTTTTTACAGTGGTTACATTTTTCATTTTTTGATTGATTTGGGCGATTTTGAAAGCTAGGATTTTGATTAAAATTGAAATTTTTTACGGTTAAGCCATGGGTCTCGTGTCCCTCATGGCTTACAATCTGACCATTCATGGCAATTCTCCTACTTTCCTCTTGTTGAATTAAACTTTTAATTTGAGAATAAGATGGAAGAGGTACCGTGGTCATGATTTGAGATCTTACGGCTTCATAACTCGGGTTTAGACCCGCGAGGTACTGAAAAATATCGTCCTCCTCAGCTCGTTTCTGAAGTGTGGCCAAATCTGTTGTAAACGGCCGGTAAGATTGAAGTTCATTGCGTTTTTTCTCAAGAGCACTAAGGTACTCAGTGTGACTTCTTGACCCTTGTTTTTCTTGTTGAATCTCCTGCATAAGTTGATAAATGTGAGAAAAATTATTTTGTTGACCATACATACTTTTTACCGCTTCCCATAGTTCATGTGCCGTTTCGGTCAACGTGAAGAGTTCGGATACGGCCGGTTCCATGGAGTTGAGTAGTAAGGTAACAATTCTGTCATTCGTAGTTCTCCATTTTTTTGTTGCTATTGTTTCTTCGGGTGTTATCTTGCTTGTGTTTGCAATTTCTGGTTTTTTCTCTTCACCCGTAATGAATTCTAACATCTCTCGACCACTCAGGGCTCTGGATGCTGCCCTTGCCCATGACACATAATTTTTTCCATTGAGCAAGGTATTTGTTAGCTTCGAGAAGTTCGCTGCTTCTTCTTGAGCCATTTTCTTTTTGCTGAAATTTGTCACGCGTTTTCGATTTTTCGGTCACAGAGAACGTTGCTCTGATACCATGTTAAATTTGTAAGAGAGAATAGATGTAAGAAAACAATTTTATTATTGCAATCTTAATTTCAGATTTTACATATATGTGTATTTATAAAGAGAAACAAAAACTAACCGTTATACTATTAATTACAACTACCAACCACTAACCACTAACTCCTAGTCTATTAATTACTAACTAGCCGTTATTTTTAACACATGAAGAAGCTACTAGGTAGGACACGTAGGAGAGTTGACTGCCACGTGTCCGGAAGAATTTAAGGATGGTGGGACGCGTGTAATTGAATTGCAATGATTTGCACTGCACTTTGTCTGGGCTTCACGCTTCTACTTGGGCCTAAATATAAAATGCATTAAAACTTGTGGGCCGAGAAATGGTCTCAAAAAATCAGTGAGGATCGTTCATGAACCATAATGTTTTTGAGGATCGTTCAAAAAACTTGTGGGCCGAGAAATGGTCTCAAAAAACTTACAGGAAAAACTCTAAACCCTAAACCGCCTCTTTCGCACTCATAACCTCACGACCCTCTTGCTTCCCTCTATCGCTGCCGATTCTTCACAGGTATGAGACAAGAAATTTCCAATGATATGAGAAATTAGATGTTTTCATTTATACTGGAATTACAAATTTTATTGTACAACAGAGTTGTGCCAGGAAGGTGTTTGAATAATTGTTTTTGTGAAGGTGAAAGATGATGAATACCAAGAGATGCGGTATTGATAGGATCAGTAGCTTGCCTGACGAGATTCTCACTTATATCCTATCATTTCTTAGTACAAGAAACGCTGTGCAGACATGCATCTTGTCCAAAAGATGGACAAACACATGGGCATCTGTGCCGGTTCTGGAATTTGACAATCAAGAGTTTGAGTCAATGCATCTTGTTGAGGTTAAAATGGCTGTATTTGTGACCGAATTCGAATTACTTGTGAAAAATGTGTTGGAGAAACGAGACAAATCCTGTGTGATTAACAGATTTCAACTTTGGTTCGATTGTTGTGGGGTTTACTTGCCTTGCACTCAAGTTCTTGCTGATTGTATTAGTGATGCGATGAAGTTGGGGCCTCGAGAGTGCTCAATCAAATTGCTTTCTTGGGCATGTTGGAATTTAAAATACGATCTGATTTTCACTTGTGCATCACTAATAAATCTACAGCTGTGTGTTTTTAGAACTGTTGTAGTTATAGAACCCAACTCAATAAACCTTCCTTGCCTCAAAACCCTAAACCTCACTGGCCGTGCTAGTGATGATTTTTTCAAAAAGCTTATGTTAGGATGTCCAGTGCTCGAAGAATTAGTAATATCATGTTCTATGGGGATCATTGAGATATGTTCCAACACACTGAAGAAGTTGGTTATTCATAACTGGTATGAAGAAAATAGATTACAGATTTCCACGCCTAATCTCCTATACTTCGAAATTCGTATCATGGATATAATGGATATGGGGGGAATTCTTTTGCTAAATATGCCATCGCTTGTTTATGCGTTTATCTCTATTCCTGTTTGGTATTATAAGGATAATTATATTACTGGGGTCCCTAAGTTTATTGCCAGCTTTCCAAATCTTGAAATCTTGAAGTTAGAATTGGATTGGATCGACGAAAAGGTACACTCTCTTTGCAATATATTGGAGACAAAAAAATCTCTGATGTTTTGTACTTTTGCATATACATTTTGTTGGCGTTTTTTAAGGTTCCTTGAAAATAATACTTCAGAGTACATGATATTTGTTTGTAGTTCTTGGAGTAAACACATACCATGGCTATAATAAGCATCCAAAGTTATCATTTATAATTAGCTTTGTGAGTTACCTTTTTTGCTTTTTCTATTGAACATAATTTTAATTTTACTTTGTGAAAATAGGCACTAAAGAAGGAATTCTCTAATTGCCCAGTCTTCAACAGCTTAAAGAGTGTGGAACTTGTGAGTTGGGGTTTCAATGTCTTTAATCTTGCACCATTTTTCCTCCATCGTTCACCTAAACTACAAGTGCTCACCTTGCAAAACATCCGTGTAATCTCTCTCTCTCTCTCACTCTCTCTCTTTCTCTCTCTCTCTCTCTCTGTATTGCTACTGGTTATTTTTTCCATGCCTCAGTTGAGGAGGCGGACAAAAACATAATCAGTTAATGAGATAGTCTAAAAATCCAAATTGATATACTAGAAATGGTCTTTGATTAGGAAGTTAACAATATGGTAAAGGCCGTTTGAAACCAGGTGTTGTTCAAATGACCCCCTCAAGTAAGCCGTCGATATATGATCAATGAATTGTATGTAACTTGTTTTGTTACTATAAAAGTCAGGGGCTACTGCTCAAGAGAGACGGAGTGATGCATTAGTCCAGCGGGCATGGGCTACTGCTCCGGAGGGACCGAGTGATGCATTAGTCCAGCGGGAGTACCTTAAGACCGTTAGAATTGTAAGATTTAAAAATGATAATGGATTTGTTGATCAGCTGGTCAATATGTTGTCTGCCCATGTTAAAATCATTGGTGAAATTATGCGGATTTGATTCCCGCTCCCCCCTCCCCTCTTTTGTTAGATTATTATGTAAGTTGTTGTGGTTTCTGTGATGTAACTTTGTTGTATTAATGCCACTGAGCTTCTATAATTTTATCGTTTAGTTATGTCTCTTTGATATTTTTAAGTTGATATGATTATGGACGAGGTTTGCTAATGCAACATCCTTGTAATCTGAGAGCTGTATTTAAGCCAGTTTTGCTGTTTGGTCTTCAAATGATTCAATTAAATAGCTCTAAGAGAGATACTGGTAGCGTTGCAGGAAAAGAAAAGATCAGGACCAGATCAGATAGGGTGAATTAAGTTTGCTCTATAGAAATGGTTTCTGGACCTCAGCGTATATTTCCTTGTTGGTCATTTCAAATCTTGATCGTTTCAGGTATAAGTAAATCTAGTTAGCATGTTTAACTTGCAAGATTTATAAGCTGATTTTAGATGATTGGAATTCTGTTACAGTGGAACTATAGGTATTTGAGTACCATATATGGACTAGTATTCAAATAAGAAACAAACAAGGCAGAACAATGCAGATTAATTTCCTCTAGTCTGAAATCCGAAGTGATATATATGTTATTTTTTATGATGATGTTATATTAATTGTGATAATTAAAGTAATTTGCTATAAAAAGCTTATGCTTCCAGCCTTAAAAAAAATATTTGCTATAAAAATGGAAGATGATATTAATATATTGCATTTCTATTTAAGTTTTGATATTATAACTATAAATTTTTTAGAAATATATGAATTTGGAGTAATTTCATATGAAACATATATGTCATCTAAAAGAAAAATGCAAAAAAAATGTATTACTAAAATTAATAATCTCCATTCTTATATTATGCATGTAGTTGACCTGATCCGCCAACGGCTGAGATTGAAAGATGAATTTCCGAATTGAATATTAGCCCTTCAATCACATAATATGTCTTCTTTTGATTAAATACATCTATTTTATGTGTAGAAATCTAAATTTAGTTAAAAACATACTAGCCACATAAACTGCTACATGGTTTGTCACAATTAAAATTGAATGAATTCCTAGTGATTCGTTTCCTTATTTCTCCTTACAGCTATCTCTGAGTCCAGCAATTAAATTATTTTCTTATTTCTAAGTTTCTTCCGTTTCATTTCTCCTCTTCCTCTATATTTTCGACAATGAAAATGGAAACAATCATATCTTCTGAATTTTGTTTAGGGTCGTGAATAGATGAAGATCAGATCTTGTGCTGATGGAAATAATCATATATTTCTGATCTGGAGAGAAAATGAAGAATATCTTGAACTTTCGTATAGAGAAATAATCTGTAGAGAAATTTCCATTATTAAAATAATTTTCATCATGAATATATATGTAGAGAAAATCCTTATTTGAATCATTTAATCATATATTTTCCAATTTTGTTTTTTACAGATTATTTCTCCTCTAAATCGTTTAATGACCTGTCTTGCTTGTGGAGAAAATTTGATATTAAATCGCAATGATGCTTCGAGAATTTTTTTATGTTATTTGATTCATTTTTTTTTTCATTTGTTGTTGTTTCTTTTATTGTTATTTATTATTTGGATCTCTGTTTTTTTTTCATTTGTGTCTTTTATTTTCATTTAAATATATATTTTTCTTAATTTTGTGTGAATGTCAAACAAAAAGTCTCTTCATATTGTATTCAATCTTATAATATGTCCCCGTTGCAACGCACGGGCACGATGCTAGTTATGTATTACAAATATTACAAACTATAATAAAATAAATTATTTTTTAGTGTTTGTTGTCACCACATGTTAGAGCGATCTTTACTTCGCAATATCAGTCTTTCCACATACGTATAACTCCAAAATGAAGTAGATATTAAAAGAAAATCTATCAATAAACATATTTGAACCATGCTTAAAATTGAAGTGATTTTTTTGAAATATACTGAAAATGAGGATATGTTAGATTTTTTTTATTAATTTTTTATTCCGATTAACATATTTCTCATAAGTATATTTCCTTTCATTTTGATAGAATAATATAAATTAAATCTCACTGTGTCATTACAATGTAAGAATATAAAGATATCATCAGTTTTCTCCAATAACTTATATGTAATTATCTATCCAAAGTTATATATGTTGAATATTTTTCATAATCAAAATGTAAATGAAACTAGATAATATAAACAAAAGTTATATATGTTGAATATTTTTCAGAATCAAAATGTAAAAGAAACTGCTAGTTAACATTTGTTAATATTTCTTAATAAATACAACGACTAGTTCGAAAGAAATTAAAGAGTATTTTGCATATTTAATAGGTCTACTATATATAATTAATCTGAGGTTCAACCGAACATTTCATACAAAAAACATGTAAGAACATGCATGTTTAGCCTACTTTACATTCACAAACTAATTGTGTATGAAGACTAGCAAATTTATTTATTATTTTTCATAAATATAGTTTATTTATGTATACATTATGTGACTGACGTGTCCGGTGCCTATTCAATTAAAATTTTCGCAAAATTTGTATATTTAAGATACCTTATATTTTGTATGCATGACTGACGTGTCCGGTGCCTATTCAGGAATAGCGCAGGGACTAGTATTATTTTAGCTTTGAGATTCGGGCATAACGTATTAAACGGTTAAAATTTTCAAAAAAATCACGCAAAATATGAGATATCTCAGAGGATGCGAATTCAGACCGTATGGCCATATATCTCCGGTCAAAAATTTAGACAATTTTATTTTCTTTTAAAATTTTGAAAACTCTATAATTATGCTTTAGACAAAATTGCTAATTCAAATTGGGACGAAATCTAAGAGATATCTTTCTCCAATTTTGCAACTTTTATTCTTCATTTTAATCAGAGTTCATATATATTCAAATTAAATGATGATGTACATAAGTAGAAACAAAATAATATGTAATCGATCTGTTTTGTATAAGATTTAAGATGAAGATATGGAATCACTCAACAATTATTTATTTGACAATTTATATAATCTTTAAATTAAATTTTATATTTGTTACTTGATATTTGATACTTGATATGAGTTTCTTTACATTAAATTTAGAGTGAGCCTATGGTGCTATGCATAGCACGGATGGCTAGTGTACTACGGCTCAATATGGTACTTTTTAAAATTCTAACAGTCGATCCAACCGTTCAATGTGATAACCATATGAATATGTACTTGCAAACTAAATTTTATATTTTTTCGAATTTTTTTGCTATTTTTTTAGATAGTTAGAATTTTGATGGTCCAGAATTTTCAGAAAACACTGATTTTTCTACCTATCTAAAAAAATAGCAAAAAAATTCGAAAAAATATAAAATTTAGTTTGCAAGTACATATTCATATGATTATCACATTGAACGGTTGGATCGACCGTTAGGATTTTAAAAAGTATCATATTGAGCCGTAGCACACTAGCCATCCGTGCTATGCATAGCACCATAGGCTCACTCTTAAATTTATATAATCTTTTTTCTTTGGGTTGCTCAAAATTTCAAAATTAGTTGATCCAATCTGACTTGTACATTAAACGGTTAACTTCATCTCATATTTAACTAATTAAACGGTTAACTTCATCTCATATATGCTTAAGTATATTGTTTAAGTAACAAATATTTGTTTAAGTATATTGTTAATGCTAAACAATTCATATCATAGATTATTAACAATAACTAATGATGAGATATATATTTAGAAACATTTAAGTACACGAGTAATAAAAATAAATGAAAGAAGAAGCATATCAAGACTAAGAGTCAATCAGAACTAGCATTTTATCTAGTGGCACAGACACATAATCTTTATGTCAGAGGTCATGATTTTGGAATCTAGATAGGAAAAAATATTTTTTGTTGTAAACACATAGGTGTTAAATAGTTAGGTGGCTTGACCTCCAACTTTACTCAAAATTAACTAAGCCTCAATTTGAAGAATGAGTGTCAGGGCTGCCACAATGATAGAGTAGTAACAAGGTTAGAGAGATTCAGAGGCAGGGCCAAAATTCAAAGTTTTTGTTGACGAAAACAAGTCACTAAAGAAGAACAAACAGGAAACACACACTTGAAAAATAGTACATAATTGAAATAAAAAAATATCAAAAAAGAAAGCATGAGGAGAGGAGCCCCTGAGAGGTGTTACGTGCGGATACACATCCTTGGTTATTAAGAATGGGTGTTTGAAATATATTTTGTGTAAATCTCCAAAGAAATAAAGGGTTCTACTATGCACGGGACACATCCTACACAAGAGAGGTAATAAAATCAGTCTCATTACCAGTGCACCTGTTAATAACAAGTATATAGAAAATAACAGTCGAAGGACATGAATATTACTCAACAAAATACTTGAACAAATAATATGATAAAAAATAAAAGTGAAACCAGTCTTACCAGAGTTATGCCTTTTGTACAAAGAAATTTTAACACCTCTGAGAGATTGGCGGGATGCAACTACCATCTAGCGGGTCGCCATCAACAGATGTGATCTCGAAAATAAAAAAAATTGCAGACCACGGTACTGTTCATGGCGAGCCGCGACTCTCGGTAAGACCTGAAAAAAATTGAAATTTTTTTCTAAAGGGTCGCAGCGCTGTACTAGCGGATCGCGACACTGTTATGGCGGGTCTAGGTATTATTCATGGCAGGCCACAAAACTCTCGGTTGGATTCCGGAAAAAAAATTGGCGGGCCGCAGTACTTTTCACAGCGGGCCGCGAGAAAGAAAGAAAGAAAAAGTAAAAATAATAAAAATAAAAAAAACAATAATATTCTTTTTTTCAGCACATTTTTTCCCTCCTTGACTTTCTTCTCTTTTCTTTTTCTTTTCTTCTTTCCTTCTTTCTCTCTTTTCTTTTCATTTCTTCTTTTCCCTTTTTCTTTTTTTCCTTTCATTTTCTTCTTTCACCTTTTTTTCTTCTCCCTTCCTCTCTATTGATTGACGCTCTCTAAACTGACATCTCCATGCCTCTATGTCGGATTTTCAAAGGCTCAAAGACATCAACCACATGGAAACCATCTGCGAAAAGGAGGTAGTTACCCTCACCAATCCATTCGAGCAATGAAGCGCCCGTGCCTGCTCCACCACTTCCATCTTGCAAGTTTCCATGTCTTCTTCTATATTTATTTTCTTGTGAGAATGAATGCATTAAGGACAATGCTTTCATTAAGGACAATGCTTTGTTTAAGCTTGGGAGGGAGAACCGAAAAAGAATTGTATTTGAATTTAAGTCATGTTTATTTCTCGCAAAATTTTAATTTCCGTATTGCATTTAGAGACAAATGTGTTGTGTGTCCCCTGTCGTATCCATTTGTGTCGTGGTCACCTACTAAAAAAAATAGCACGACAAAGAACACAATACATAACCAATATTATTTCTTTATTTTACAATTTTTTACAGTTTTTTCACATTTTTTTTTACATTTCATCTGATTTTTTCATTGCTATACATACATTTAAATAATTGATCTATGATCTATCTATCTGTTAAGAGATTTAACTTTCTTAAAACTATTCTAATCCGTCTAATCTAGGGTTGACTGCCACGTGTAATTGCAATTGCGATGATTTGCACAGCACTCTGTCTGGGCTTCACGCATCTGATTGGGCCTAAAATATAAAATGCCTTAAAACTTGTGGGCCGACAAATGGTCTCAAAAAATTTGTAATGATCGTTCATAAACCCTAGGCGAAATAGAAAGAGAATCACCTAGGCAGCCCCTGCCAGGTTTATAAAAAAAAAAGAAATAGAAAGAGAAACTGTAAAAACCCTAATAAACCCTACAGCCGATCCCCACCTCTTGTAGCTTATTCTTCACAGGTATGGCAGTTTTAAACTTTATTTTATTGTTTACTGATTTTAGTGATTCCTGTTGAAATTAAAAGTTTGCAATCATATGAGAATTTCGATGTTTAGATTTATATTGAAATTACAAATTTTATTGTACAACAGAGTTGTGCCAGGAAGGTGTTTGAATAATTGTTTTTGTGAAGGAGAAAGATGATGAAAACCAAGAGATGCGGTATTGATAGGATCAGTAGGTTGCCTGATGAGATCGTCACGTATATCCTATCATTTCTTAGTACAAGAAACGCCGTGCAGACATGCATCTTGTCCAAAAGGTGGACAAACATATGGGCATCTGTGCCGGTTCTGGAATTTGACATTGATGAGTTCATGCCAAATATTGTTGATGGTGAAATGGCTGTAAAATTTGTGACCAAATTCAAGTTACTTGTGAAAAGTGTGTTGGAGAAACGAGACACATCTTGTGTAATTAATAGATTTCGACTTCGGTTGGATTATTGTGGATATTACTTGCCTTACACTCAAATTGTTGCCGATTGTATTAGTGATGCATTGAAGTTGGGGCCTCGAGAGTGCTCAATCAAACTGCGTTTGTGTGCAAATTTGAATTTGAATACCGATCTGATTTTCACTTGTGCTTCACTAATAGATCTACAGCTATGCGTTTCTATAAATGGTGTTCCTCATGTAGCTATAGAACCCAACTCAATAAACCTTCCTTTCCTCAAAATCCTTGACCTCACTGGCAGGGTTAGTGATGATTTTTTCAAAAAGCTTTTGTTAGGGTGTCCAGTTCTTGAAGAATTAGTGCTATCATTTTTTATGGGGATCGTTGAGATATGTTCCAACACTTTGAAGAAGTTGGTTATTCGTGATTGGTATGATAGAAATAGATTACAGATTTCCACACCTAATCTCATGTATTTTGAAATTCATATCATTAATATATCTCCTATACTGGATATAGGGGATGCTCTTTTGATAAATATGCCATCGCTTGTTGATGCGTTCATCTCTATTCCTTATTGGTATGGTAAGTTTTTTGATGAGTACTATGATTATATTAGTGGGGTCCCCAAGCTTATTGCCAGCTTTTCAAATCTCGAATGCTTAAAGCTACAATTTGATTGCACTGACAAAAAGGTACATTCTCTTTGCAACATATTGGAGATAAAAATCTGCGATGTTTCTACTTTTGCATAATAATTTTGTTGGCATTTTTTAAGGTACTTTGAAAACAAACAAAACCTTTCTTTGGTCATGTTAGATGCATATACTTTCAGTTTACATGATATTTGTTTGTTGTTCTTGGAGTAAAGACATCCCATGGATATAATAAGCATCAAAAGTTCTCATTTATAATTAGCTTTGTGATTTTCCTTTCTTTTGAACATAGTTTTAATTTTACTTTGTGAAAATAGGCACTGAAGAAGGAATTATCTAATTGCCCAGTCTTCAACAACTTAAAGTGTCTGAAACTTGTGAGTTTGGGTTTCTATGTCTTTGATCTGGCACCATTTTTCCTTCATCGCTCACCTAAACTACAAGTGCTCACCTTGCAAAACATCTATGTAATCTCTCTCTCTGTATTGCTACTGGTTATCTTTTCCATGCCTCAAATTGAGGAGGCAGACAAAAACAAAGTCAATTAATGAGATACTCTAAAAATCCAAATTTATTGAATAAAGAAAATGACAAGTTTCGAGTATTTACATAGTCAATAGATATACTAAAAATGGTCTTTGCTTAGGAGTTAACAATATGGTAAAGGCCGTTTAAAACCAGGTGTTGTTCAAATTACCCCTCAAGTAAACCCTTGTAGAAGGGTCGATATATGATCAATGAAATTTATGTAACTTGTTTTGTTCGTATAGATTACACGGGCTGCAACATGGGTTGCAACTCCGGAGGGACTAAGTGATGCATTAGTCCAGCGGGAGTTCCTTAAGACCGTTAGAATTGTAGGATTTAACAATGATAATGGATTTGTTGATCAGCTGATCAATAAGTTGTATGTTCATGTTAAGATCATTGGTGAAATTGTGCGGGTTTGATTCCCACTTTTTCCCCCTCTTTTGTTAGGTAATGCAACTGAGCTTCTATAATTTCCATGTTTAGTTATTTCTCTTTGATATTTTTATGTTGATGTGATTATGTACGAGGTTTGCTAATGCAACATTGTTGTGATCTGAGAGCTGTGTTTAAGCATGTTTTGTTGTTTGGTCTTTAATGAGAGCTCTAAGAGAGATACTGTTACAGTGTAACTATAGGTATTTGAGTACCAGCCACCTGCAAATGAAATTACCATATATGTCAGTTTTCTCTAATAACTTATATTTAATTACCTTTCTAAAGTTATATATGTTGAATATTTTTCAGAATCAAAATGAATGTAAAAGGACAAATCATACAAATCATAGGTCATGATGTAATTATCTGAGGTTCAACCGAACAAATCATACAAAAAACATGTAAGAACATGCATGTTTAGGCTCACTTTACATTCACACGCTAGCTAATTGTGTACGAAGACTAGTAAAATTATTTATTATTTTTCCTTAATATAATTTATTTATGTACACGTTGTGTGACTATGATCAAGAATGCAAAATATGTTTTGATCAATATATTGTATTGAAATAGTAACTAGAAATCTAAAATTAAAAAGTAATTGTTTTTAAAGTAATTTTGTATAATTAGAGGTTATCTCACAACTAAAATTGAAAGATGCTATTTTTTTCTGTACCACATGCTCCCTTCAAATTGTCTGTAACAATATAAAATTATTTTAGAATTTTTGTACCCAAAATTTACGTATATTATTATTTGCGCATCATGTGGTGAAAAACATTGGTGAATAAATTGTTTTTTGTCACATCACATTATAATGAATAAAGAATAAATTGCTAAAATTAATCCAAAATGATATCAATGGAAGACAATATTGGTCTGGATGCTTTTAAATTGAAGAGAAAAAAATTAAAAACTTTTGGTATGTGAATTGAATTTCAAATACTACAGAAGTTTATGTTGATCCTTAATTGATACTCGTGAGTGCATTATTTTATAGATTTTGACAATAAATTCATGCTTTTTTACGCAACTTATTCACTGAATTCAACTATTATTTTTTTTAGTTACAACTTTTTGTGCAAATTAAAAATTAAGAAGATGCATATGTGCTTTGTGTTTTCGTATTTATGATGTTGATATTTGATGTAAATTTTGGCAACAAATTTAGTTTTTAATCAATTTCTATATTTTGTGTGATATCTTTGTAAGGATTGGTGATATGTAGTTAACCTATACATTGATGTCAAGTCTTCATTTTGTTAACAAATTTTGCGTATTTTGAAATTGTGATGTCGTGCTTTAATTTGTATTTAGTATGTTGATATTTAATGTAGACTTTAACAATAAACTCACTATTTTATCCATTGCCGGATTTTCTTTTTCCAGTATCAATTTGCATAATTTAGAATTAAGATGATTTGTTTTGAGCTTTGAATTGTCATAATAGGACGTCGATGTTTGATGTAAATTTTATTGAATTTGTTATAAACCAAATTTTAGGTAATATATAATATATTACATCATTTTTTTATTTAACTTTCGGATATTAAAAAAACATAAATATTCTAAATGTATGAATTTTCATCTAAAATAATTAGAATACACATATTTCATCTAAATTTTATATAAAAAACAAGAACGTATTGCTAAAATGAATAATTAGGTCACAAATATTGCAAACGATAATAAAATCTATTTACTTTTAATTTATGTTGTCACAACATATACAAAAATGAGCCACACACTTTTTTGGATATGAGTTTTGCAATTTAATCTTTTTAGAATGTTGATATTTTGAGAGTTAAATGCTCATACACAAAAACTATATGGTTTTGAATAGATTAATGTCTAGAAATATTTATAAATTGAAATTGGTGGATAATATTGTACAATATGCTCTTACATTAAAATCTGAAACAAGGACAATATTTTTATAAGGATCAGTGTTGTATGTTGATGTAATTGACATATTAGAAATTAAATTTGTATTTAGCATTAAATATCAAATTCACAAAACAGTTGGTGATGGTATTAATTCCATTTATTAATTACTAATTAGGCAATGTTAAAAAAAATATTAAAGAGAAAATAACTATTTGATAACTAATAATTCCGAAGGTGGGCCTTTGAAGAGTAAGTTATCTAAATGAGGTTGGAAATTATTTAAGTTAAATATATCATAACTTAAAGTGTTTTAAGAAAAATACTAAAAATACATATATGAAATTTGGCAAAATGTTAGGTTATTGTAAATTTTCCTAATATAAAAGAATATGATGTCAATATAGGTTCTCTTCAATAACTTATATGTGATTGTTTCTTCTTCTTCTTCATTTTTTATGGAAAGATGATAATTATCTTCGTAGAGTTATTTGACTACTTCAGAACAGAAGGTGAAACAAATAAGGTAAACTTTTGTTTTCCATATTTCTTAATTAATATGACGACTACTTGAATAAAAAATTAGAAGTCTGTTATCTCTTCAAAATGTTCTGCTGTACTTTTAATAACCAAGTCCATATTTCAGAACAACTTATCTGTTCTATTTAATAACCAGTCTGGACATGATCCACAATAAACCATGTTATATTTTCAAAAGAAAACTATACACCATATGTACACCAAGACTATTCAAAATTTTATAATCATTTAACCTCCTCCTTCCTCTTTGTGAAACGCGACTGCCCCCTTTCCGTATAGCGACTCCCCAAATTCTTTCCACTGTCTTGCCAAAAATACAAAATTGGTCTGATTTGAGTTACAAAAACAAAAACTTTGCTCCAGAGACAAGGCAATGCGCAGCAACTCAAGCCTCTCCACTTACTAAAACGCTTCTTCTCCAAAAAAAAAACGCTGTTTCCCATTTTCCCCCAAATTTTGACGGCACAGGCGGCTAAGACTCGGTCCAAGTTGGCGAGACTCGGTCATTTTGCCTTGAATCGGCTCAACTCGGTGTAAAATCAGTTGACTTGGCCTAAAAATCGGCTAACTCGGCTGAGTCAAGCACTGTTCATCCGATTTTTACTGAAAATCTCGCACGGGCGCGAGACTCGGATGAAAATCGGATCGGTGACGGCCGATACCGAGTTGACTCGGCCGTATCGACCGATTTTCCAAACCATGCCTTTGAGAAAAGGCCAAACTGAATAAGTGGATAAAAAAGATTTGAATTGAATTGGCCTTTTGACTATTGAAATATATATTAATTAATATCATTGGCACTGGCGTGTGCTTATATATCATCACTTGCAAATCTTTTTTTTTTGATTGAAAAACTGATATTGATTTGAATAATACAACTAGAGTGAGATTTGGTTACTAGGAAGGAAGGACACGTAGCAATTGCAATTGATTTGCACAGCACTCTGTCTGGGGTTTTACGTTTCTGCTTGGGCCTGAAATAAAAAATGCATTTGGTTTTGATTTTGAAACTTGTAGGCCCACAACATGTCCAAAAAAAATTGTTATTATTTTTGTTGAGGCTCTAGTTGCAATTGCAATGGTAAGAATTAAAAGGACAGTATTGTCCTTATTTCGAAATACTATATATTTGCTCTCCCCCGACCCCTACGCGAAATAGAAAGAGAAACGGGAAAACCCTAAACCCTAAATCGCCTCTTTCACACCTCTCATCCGATCCTCTTGCTTCCCTCTGTCGCTGCCGATTCTTCACAGGTATGATATGAGAAATTTCCAATGAAATGAGAAATTAGATGTTCTAATTTATATTGAAATTATAAATTTTATTGTACAACAGAGTCGTGCCAGGAAGGTGTTTGAATAAATGCTTTTGTGAAGGTGAAAGAGAAAGATGATGAAAACCAACAGATGTGATATTGATAGGATCAGTAGCTTGCCTGAAGAGATTCTCACATATATCCTATCATTTCTTAGTACAAGAAACGCCATGCAGACATGCATCTTGTCCAAAAGATGGACAAACACATGGGCATCTGTGCCGGTTCTGGAATTTGACATTGATGAGTTAATGCCAAAGACTTTTGATGGTAAAATGGCTGCAAAAATTGTGACCAAATTCGAATTACTTGTGAAAAGAGTGTTGGAGAAACGAGACACATCTTGTGTAATTAATAGATTTCGACTTCGGTTGGATTGTTGTTGGTATTACTTGCCTTACACTCAAGGTGTTGCCGATTGTATTAGTGATGCAATGAAGTTGGAGCCTCGGGAGTGCTCAATCAAACTGCGTTTGTGTGCAAATTTGAATTTGAATACCAATCTGATTTTCACTTGTGCTTCACTAATAGATCTACAGCTGTGGGTTTCTATGAATGTTGTTCCTCATGTAGCTATAGAACCCAACTCAATAAACCTTCCTTGCCTCAAAACACTAAACCTCACTGGCTGTGTTAGTGATGATTTTTACAAAAAGCTTTTGTTAGGGTGTCCAGTGCTTGAAGAATTAGTGCTATCATGTTCTATGGGGATCATTGAGATATGTTCCAACACTTTGAAGAAGTTGGTTATTCGTGATTGTTATAATGGAAATAGATTACAGATTTCCACACCTAATCTCATGTATTTTGAAATTCATATCATTAATATATATCCTATACTGGATATAGGGGATGTTCTTTTGATAAATATGCCATCGCTTGTTGATGCGTTCATCTCTATTCCTAATTGGTATAGTAAGTATTATAACGAGTATGACTATATTAGTGGGGTCCCCAAGCTTATTGCCAGCTTTTCAAATCTCGAATGCTTAAAGCTACAATTTGATTGCACTGACGAAAAGGTACATTCTCTTTGCAACATATTGGAGATAAAAATCTGCGATGTTTCTACTTTTGCATATTAATTTTGTTGGCATTTCATAAGGTACTTTGGAAACAAACAAAACCTTTATTTGGTCATGTTATATGCATATACTTTCAGTTTACGTGATATTTGTTTGTTGTTCTTGGAGTAAAGACATCCCATGGCTATAATAAGCATCAAAAGTTCTCATTTATAATTAGCTTTGTGATTTTCCTTTCTTTTGAACATAGTTTTAATTTTACTTTGTGAAAATAGGCACTGAAGAAGGAATTATCTAATTGCCCAGTCTTCAAAAACTTGAAGTGTCTGGAACTTGTGAGTTTGGGTTTCTATGTCATTGATCTGGCACCATTTTTCCTTCATCGCTCACCTAAACTACAAGAGCTCACCTTGCAAAACATCTATGTAATCTCTCTCTCTGTCTCTCTCTGTATTGCTACTTGTTATCTTTTCCATGCCTCAATTGAGGAGGCAGACAAAAACATAGTCAATTAATGAGATACTCTTAAAATTCCAAATTTATTGAATAAAGAAAATGACAAGTTTCGAGTATTTACAGAGTCAATAGATATACTAAAAATGGTCTTTGCTTAGGAGGTTAACAATATGGTAAAGGCCGTTTAAAACGAGGTGTTGTTCAAATTACCCCCTCAAGTAAGCCCTTGTAGAAGGGTCGATATATGATCGATGAAATTTATGTAACTTGTTTTGTTACTATAGAATGCACGGGTTGCAACATTGGCTGCAACTCCGGAGGGACCGAGTGATGCATTAGTCCAGCGGGAGTTCCTTAAGACCGTTAGAATTGTAGGATTTAAAAATGATAATGGATTTGTTGATCAGCTGATCAATAAGTTGTCTGTTCATGTTAAGATCATTGGTGAAATTGTGCGGGTTTGATTCCCACTTTTTCACCCTCTTTTGTTATGTAATGCCACTGAGCTTCTATAATTTTAATGTTTAGTTATTTCTCTTTGATATTTTTATGTTGATGTGATTATGTACGAGGTTTGCTAATGCAACATCCTTGTGATCTGAGAGCTGTATTTAAGCAAGTTTTGTTTGATCTTCAAATGATTCGATTAAAAAACTCTAAGAGAGATACTGGTAGTGTTGCAGGAAAAGAACATATCAGGAGCAGGTCAGATAGGTTCAATTAAATTTGCTCTTTAGAAATGGTTTCTGGACCTTGGCGTATATTTCTTTATTGGTTATTTCAAATGTTGATCAATTCAGGTTATAAGCTGATTTTAGATGATTAATTGGAATTCTGTTACAGTGCAACTATAGGTATTTGAGTACCGGCCACCTGCAAATGAAATTACCATAAGTAGACTAGTTTTCAAATAAGAAAGTTTAGGCCGAACAATGCAGATTAATTTCATGTAAAAATCCGATGTGATATGTTATTTTTTATGATGATTTCATATTGTGATAATTAAACTGAATTTCCTGTAAAAATGGGACATGATATTAATATATTACATTATTTTATTTCAGTTTTGATTTTTTTTAGTAAAAATAGGGATCTAAGTCCCTATTATTTCAGTTATGATATTATATACGAAACATATATGTCATTGAAAAAATAATTTCATACGAAACATATATGTCATTGAAAAAATAATTTCATACGAAACATATATGTCATTGAAAAAATTGGAAGCTACTAGGAAGGACTTGTAGGAGAGTTGACTGCCACGTGTAATTGCAATTGGAATGATTTGCACAGCATTGGGCCTTTACAGGTTATTATCGCAATAAACTCTGTCCGGGCTATCTATAAAAACAGGTTATTATTTGTAGATAGCTTCAACCCCAAAATTTTTTACTATGGTAACTTTACAATTACATTCAAAATTAGTACTAAGCTAACCTCATACCATTCGCACCAAATTGGTACTATATGCTTGTCCATATGCCTTCTTAAGCATGATACAATGTAAATATCTCAACTAAATCTTAAATAAACAATATTTATTTACTATGTTTTAAACAATGTAAAAAAATCCATACACAACATCTAAACAAGCATTTATTACTAATTTTACATCAGTAGCATCAAGTTGAAATATAAGTAAACAAAAAGAATACAAGGCGCAAGTTTAATTTGTCAAAATCTATTTATTGGTACCCCTCTTTTTTACTCTATAATCAACATAGATGACACGTGTAACTCTGCATTCTAACCGGTACCGGCAACGCCAAGATCGGGTTTACCATCATCTGCTCCGGCACCAAAGACGGGCCCACCCAAGCCGGCCGCATCCTTGACCTTATCCTCCAACTTATTGACCGGCACCCCCGGCTCGTCCTTGTCAGACCTTATGGCCATCTTCAGTCGATCTTCTGTGGCGGCACCGGGCGCAGTGTGATAGGTGGTGGCGGTGAAAGACCCCTTGGGTTGTGCTCCTTGAGCACCTGACATTAATCTCTTTTTTTTATTGTAAAACTGATATTGATTTGAATAATACAACTAGAGACGTGAGATTTGGTTTGTAGAAATGGAACGAAAGAAGGAAAGAGAATGGGGAAAAAATGTATATACATGAAGAAGCTACTAGGTAGGACACGTAGGAGAGTTGACTGCCACGTGTCCGGAGAATTTAAGGATGGTGGGACGCGTGTAATTGAATTGCAATGATTTGCACTGCACTTTGTCTGGGCTTCACGCTTCTACTTGGGCCTAAATATAAAATGCATTAAAACTTGTGGGCCGAGAAATGGTCTCAAAAAATTAGTGAGGATCCTTCATGAACCATAATGTTTTTTGAGGATCGTTCAAAAAACTTGTGGGCCGAGAAATGGTCTCAAAAAACTTACAGGAAAAATCCTAAACCCTAAATAGCGTCTTTCGCACTCATAACCTCACGACCCTCTTGCTTCCCTCTATCGCTGCCGATTCTTCACAGGTATGAGATAAGAAATTTCCAATGATATGAGAAATTAGATGTTTTCATTTATACTGAAATTACAAATTTTATTGTACAACAGAGTTGTGCCAGGAAGGTGTTTGAATAATTGTTTTTGTGAAGGTGAAAGATGATGAATACCAAGAGATGCGGTATCGATAGGATCAGTAGCTTGCCTGATGAGATTCTCACTTATATCCTATCATTTCTTAGTACAAGAAAGGCCGTGCAAACATGCATCTTGTCCAAAAGATGGCTAAACACATGGGCATCTGTGCCGGTTTTGGAATTTGACATTAAAGAGTTTGAGTCAATGCCAAAGATTGTTGAGGGTAAAATGGCTGTAAAATTTGTGACCGAATTCGAATTACTTGTGAAAAATGTGTTGGAGAAACGTGATAAATCCTGTGTGATTAACAGATTTCTACTTTGGTTGGATTGTCGTTGGGTATGCTTGCCATGCACTCAAGTTGTTGCCGATTGTATTAGTGATGCGATGAAGTTGGGGCCTCGAGAGTGCTCAATCAAATTGCGTTCATGGGCATGTTTGAATTTAAATACCGATCTGATTTTCACTTGTGCATCACTAATAAATTTACAGCTGTGGGCTTTTAGATTTGTTGTTCCTCATTTAGCTATAGAACCCAACTCAATAAACCTTCCTTGCCTCAAAACCCTAAACCTCACTGGCCTTGTTGGTGATGATTTTTTCAAAAAGCTTTTGTTGGGGTGTCCAGTGCTTGAAGAATTAGTAATATCATGTTCTTCTATGGGGATCATTAAGATATGCTCCAACACATTGAAGAAGTTGGTTATTCATGATTGGTACGATGGAAATAGATTACAGATTTCCACGCCTAATCTCCTATTCTTCGAAATTAATATCACTGAAGAAATGGATATGGGGGAAATTCCTTCGCTAAATATGCCATCGCTTGTTGATGCGTTTATCTCTATTCCTTTTTGGTACTATGAGCGTGATAATATTACTGGGGTCCCGAAGTTTATTGCCAGCTTCCCAAATCTCGAAATCTTGAAGTTAGAATTTGATTGCATCAAGGAAAAGGTACACTCTCTTTGCAATATATTGGAGAAAAATCTGTGATGTTTCTACTTTTGCATATACATTTTGTTGGCATTTTTAAGGTACCTTGAAAATAATACTTCAGTGTACATGGTATTTGTTTGTAGTTCTTGGAGTAAACACATACCATGGCTATAATAAGCATCCAAAGTTATCATGTATAATTAGCTTTGTGAGTTACCTTTTTTGCTTTTTCTATTGAACATAATTTTAATTTTACTTTGTGAAAATAGGCACTAAAGAAGGAATTCTCTAATTGCCCAGTCTTCAACAGCTTAAAGCGTGTGGAACTTGTGAGTTTGGGTTTCAATGTCTTTAATCTTGCACCATTTTTCCTCCATCGTTCACCTAAACTACAAGTGCTCACCTTGCAAAACATCCGTGTAATCTCTCTCTCTCTCTCTCTCTCTGTATTGCTACTGGTTATTTTTTCCATGCCTCAGTTGAGGAGGCGGACAAAAACATAATCAGTTAATGAGATAGTCTAAAAATCCAAATTGATATGGATAGCGTTCAAGCTAAAAATTGTTCACGGACGCGCACACGTTCAACGATAAAATCACCACTGAAGGATACTCTCAACTCACAGTAGGATAAAAGAGAAAATAACTTAACTCAAAGATAAACTTTTCATATATTCCATCATTTCCCTTACATTATACTAGGGGCTTTATATAGCCACCTTACAACTCTAGAAAGTTCTTAGATAATTAGTGTAACATTATCTAATATTGCTGTTACCAAAAATATAATAAAACCTAGAGAAACTCAAAAGACTCTCCTGGACATTCCAGAAGTTGCTACAAGATTCAAGAAAGTATTTAAAACTGCTGACTAGAAGACTCTTCCATGACCACGTTCAGTTCACACGCATCCATCACCTAGAAGAATCTGGAATCTGAAGAAACTCAAAACATCAAAGTTGTAGCCCATTTCACAAGCTTTCCACAGAATTTTAAATCACTAAATTTGGAGTCCGTATGAGAAAGTTAAGCCCAAAATACTGGCCTGTTTTGAATCTGTCCAGAAAACCATCTCGGAAATTAATTGCAAATTTGAGTTGGCCCTGGATCTTCCAACTGTGATCTACTCCAGAACATACTTCCTTGTTCATGATTACTCACTTGCAAATTTGCCATGATATGATCGCCATCATTCTCCCCCGGTTGAAAAGAACTCGCCCACGAGTTCGGCTCATGTTCGCCATAGTATGGAGTAAGATCCTTCACATTGATTGTGGCTGAAACACCATAATCTCCTGGTAGCTCCACCTTGTATGCATTGTCTCCTATGCGCTGCAGAATTTTAAACGGTCCATCGCCACGATGTTTGAGTTTCGCATGGCGACCAGGTGGAAACCTTTCCTTACTCAAATGCACCCACACAAGATCACCTTCTTTGAAAATTACAACCCTGCGGTGTTTGTTCGCTTGCCTTTCATACTTCTGATTCTGTTTTTCAATCCTCTTTCTAACTTGTTCATGCAAGTTTTTGATTGCCTTAGCTCGCTCATCTGCATCTGCACTATAACTCTGGTTGACTGGTAATGACACAAGGTCAAGAGGAGACTTTGGATTGCATCCATACACCACTTCAAATGGGCTTTTACCAGTTGTCTTGCTACTGGACCTATTGTAAGCAAATTCAGCTTGAGGTAGAACAAGGTCCCATTGGCGTATGTTATCACCCACCAAACTTCTCAACAGATTGCCCAAACTTCGATTCACAATTTCAGTTTGTCCATCTGTCTGAGGATGATATGCTGAACTAAACTGCAGCTTTGTTCCCATCTTGCGCCAAAGAGTTCTCCAGAAATGTCCAACAAACTTCGGATCTCTATCAGATGTGATGGTTCTTGAAATGCCATGCAATTTCACTCTCCTTGAAATAGAGATCTGCTATGTTAGTGGCATCCATGGTTTTTGCACAAGGAACAAAGTGTGCCATTTAGAGAAGCGATCAACCACCACCATGATTGAATCTTTGCTGCGTTGAGTTCGGGGTAGTCCCATAACAAAGTCCATACTCACATCTTCCCAAGGTGCAATAGGTATAGGAAGGGGGGGTGTAAAGTCCAGAATTTTGGGATTTGGTTTTCGCTAGATGACAAGTGCGGCACCTCAGAATGTAATGGTTCACATCTCTTATCATTTTTGGCCAATAGAAGCGGTCTTGGAGTAAAGCAACAGTTTTATCTCGCCCGAAATGACCACTTAATCCACCATCATGAACTTCTTTAATAATCTGCCACCGCAAAGAACAATTTGGAATGCACAATCGGTTGCCATAAAAGAGATACTCATCCTTCACCACAAACTCTTTATATGGTCCCTTTGCACATTCAGTTTTCACCTTGCCAAAGAACTCATCTTCAGCATACAACTCTTTGATCAATTCAAACCCCGGAACATTTACCTTCATTGTGGACAGCAAGGAATGCCGTCTACTTAAAGCATCTGCCACCTGATTTGAAGCTCCACTTTTATGTTTGATGTGGAATGTGTAGCCTTGCAAAAATTCCACCCATCTTGCATGTCTCGGCTTGAGCTTGTGCTGTCCATTAATGAATTTCAGTGCCTCATGATCGGAGTAGAGGATGAACTCCTTGGAAATGAGATAATGTCTCCAATGCCCAAGAGCTCGCACAATTGCATAAAACTCCTTGTCATATGTCGTGTAGTTCTTGCGCGAATCTGAAAGTTTCTCACTAAAGAAGGCAATAGGCCGTCCTTCTTGATTGAGAACTGCACCAATGCCTACACCAGATGCATCACATTCAAGCTCAAAAATCTTTTCAAAATTGGGCAGAGAAAGGATAGGGGCTGCTGTCATCTTCTCCTTGATGAGCTCAAAGCTGGTTTGAGCTTCCTTCGTCCATTTGAACACACCACCCTTTAAGCACTCGGTGATTGGTGAGACAAGAGTGCTGAAATCACGAATGAACCGGCGATAGAATGAGGCCAGTCCATGAAAGCTTCTTATGTCATGAATGTTGGCTGGAGTTGGCCATGAGAGAATGGCTTCAATCTTGGAAGGATCAACATGAATGCCATCAGCTGAAACCACATAGCCTAGAAACACCAAGCTGTGGGTTAGAAACTCGCACTTCTTCAGATTAATGTAGAGTGTTTGTTCAGCCAGTACTTCAAAGACTTAGCGGAGGTGCTCCAAATGCTCTGTTACACCCGTGCTACACACGAGTATGTCATCAAAATATACCACCACAAATCTGCCAATAAAAGGCTTAAAAACCAAATTCATTAGTCTCATAAAAGTACTAGGAGCATTAGAAAGTCCGAATGGCATCACCAACCACTCAAACAATCCATCACGTGTTTTAAACGCCATCTTCCATTCATCACCAGGTCTCATACGAATCTGATGGTACCCGCTCCTAAGATCAATCTTTGAAAACACTCTAGCTCCATTTAGTTGATCTAGCATGTCATCAAGACGAGGAATAGGAAAGCGGTACTTGATAGTAATCTTGTTCACCGCTCTACTATCCACACACATGCGAAATGAACCATCTTTCTTTGGCACAAGCAAGGCTGGGACTGCACAAGGACTCATGCTTTCTCGCACCAAACCTTTGCTCAACAACTCATCTACTTGCTGCTGCAACTCGGCATTTTCTGTTGGGTTCATCGGTAGGCCGCCTTGTTTGGCAATACTGCACCAGGGACTAGGTCTATGCAATGTTGCACACTTCTCATAGGAGGTAAACCTGCTGGAATTTCATCGGGAACAAGGTTCCGGAACTGTTCAAGTAAAGGCTCCAACAATTCTGGAATTTTCTGGTTTTCCTGCTTAACTTCTTTTACCACCAATGCAAAAACTATTTGGGATTCCTCAAAAAGTTCAGCAAATTTAGATTTTGAGATAATGAAATTGCTGTCCTTAAGGGTTGGTTTCGGCATCATGTCCATCTTGGAAGGACCCAAAATAATTTTAACACCATTCATCTCAAAAGAATATGTATTCTTAAAACCGTCATGATACACCTTTCTATCAAACTGCCAAGGCCTTCCCAAAAGTAAATGACAAGCATCCATAGGAACTACATCACACCATACCTCATTTACCAAACAACGCTGGTCAACTTGCACCGATTTACCCTTTTGCAACCAAGAAAGTTTATACGGCTTTGGGTGCTTTTCAGTTTTGAGTGGCAGTTTTTGCACCATAGTTTCAGAAACAACATTCTCACAACTCCCGCTGTCAATGATAACATCACATACCTTTCCATGTGAAGTACATCGCGTATGAAAGATGTTGTTGCGAAGCCATACATCATCTTGAACTGGGCTGGAGTTTAAGGCACGTCTAATCACCAACATCTCACCCGTATCTCCATAAATGACATCCTCATGTTCTGTTGGCTCATCAAAAACGGGTGGAGAATCAAATTCCACATGCTCTTCTTCTAGCGGCTCCTCAACAATGGTAAACACCCGCTGATTTGGGCATTCAGACATCATGTGACCGTAACCTTTGCAACGATAGCATTGAACAGTTTTAGATGTGGGTCTAGAAGGTCCAGCCGACACCACCTTTGCTGGAGGTTGAGCCACCTTATTTGCTGTTGGCTTGGCTGTTTGTGAATTGCTTCCCCGGTTAGTTGAATAATCACGGCTGAAAGTTCGGCTACCACCAAAGCTTGCTGATTTTCTGACTTCTTTCTCCTTAAACTGCTTTTCTACTTTTGTAGCAAGCTTAAAGACATCATGATAAGAAATAAAGGGCTGTAGAGTTACCACATCATGAATCTCCTTGCGAAGTCCACGAAGATATCGTGCAATGGTTTGCTCTTCAGGTTCTACAACACCACACTTTAGCATGAGATGGTCTAACTCTTCAGTGTAATCTGCCACAGTTTTGTCACCTTGAACAAAGCCATGTAGTTGCATAAATGCCTCTTGCAAGTAACCCTCGGGCAGAAACTTCTTCCGCAACTCTTTCACCATTTTCTCCCAAGTTCTAATTTTCTGCTTACCCTCACGGGCTCGCTTCATTTTCAGCTGCTCCCACCAAATAGATGCATGTTTCTTCAATTTGATGGCAACAATTTTCACCTTCTCTTCCTCAGGGATATCTTGGTATTCAAAGACACGTTCAACCGTGTTGAGCCAATCTATGAACTCATCAGGTTGTATACGGCCTTCATACACTGGAATATCCGCCTTTAGATTAAAAGCCCGTCGAACCTGCTGGTTCCTTCGGGTGTGTCGCTGATGGAGAGCCTCTTCATCACTGGACGCCACTGTGTGGTTGTCGTGGAAGGGGTTGTATTCTTCATCATTGTCTTGGTATGTTTCGCCATCTGAGCCACGATAAGAGTCATCGCGGTCTCGCCCAGAGGCCTCCACGCGCTCTAGACGCTGCTGGAGTTGTTGGACAACCTGTCTCAACTCATTCACCTCAATGTCTCGCATGTCACGTGTCTCTTGCTCTTGTCGGTTGTTGCGTGTTCTAGGTCGCACCATCTTCAACCTGGCTCTGATACCAACTGATAGCGTTCAAGCTAAAAATTGTTCACGGACGCGCACATGTTCAACGATAAAATCACCACTGAAGGATACTCTCAACTCACAGTAGGATAAAAGAGAAAATAACTTAACTCAAAGATAAACTTTTCATATATTCCATAATTTCCCTTACATTATACTAGGGGCTTTATATAGCCACCTTACAACTCTAGAAAGTTCTTAGATAATTAGTGTAACATTAACTAATATTGCTGTTACCAAAAATATAATAAAACCTAGAGAAACTCAAAAGACTCTCCTGGACATTCCAGAAGTTGCTACAAGATTCAAGAAAGTATTTAAAACTGCTGACTAGAAGACTCTTCCATGACCACGTTCAGTTCACACGCATCCATCACCTAGAAGAATCTGGAATCTGAAGAAACTCAAAACATCAAAGTTGTAGCCCATTTCACAAGCTTTCCACAGAATTTTAAATCACTAAATTTGGAGTCCGTATGAGAAAGTTAAGCCCAAAATACTGGCCTGTTTTGAATCTGTCCAGAAAACCATCTCGGAAATTAATTGCAAATTTGACTTGGCCCTGGATCTTCCAACTGTGATCTACTCCAGAACATACTTCCTTGTTCATGATTACTCACTTGCAAACTTGCCATGATATGATCGCCATCAATCATAGCTAACTAATATGTATTTAAAAGTTGAGGAGGGATCCACTTACATCTACAACAATTTGATTTTGCAATTTTTAAAGTCTAAACAGTCGATACAAACCGTTCAATATGATCTCTATATTAAAATGTGCTTGGAGATCAAATTTTATATTTTTTAGAATTTTTTTTACTATTTATTAAGTATTTTACAAAACTGTTGTTTTAGACAATTCTGGACCACTGAAAAACAACAGTTTAGTAAAATATTTAGGGTGCATTTGGATCGTCAAGAATATAATGGGGTTAGCACTGTTTTTGGGTTAGTGACTATTCTTCACCACTATTCTATGTTTGGATCACTCTAATAGTAGAGCTATTCCTGGTGTTAGCGCTGTTCTTGCTAACCCATCCAAACGATGGAATAGCACTAACCACAGATTAATGCTATTCTTGCTATTCCTGGGGTTGCATCCAAACGCATCCTTAATAAATAGTAAAAAAATTCAAAAAATATAAAATTTGATCTCGAAACACATTTTAATATAGAGGTCATGTTAACAATTTGGATCGATCGATGTTTGGACTTTAAAAATTATAAAATTGAATTGTTATAAGATGTTGTAACTTAAAAATGTTGTAAGTGGATCCCTCGTCTTAAAAGTTTTGATTGTATGTATTTAGATAATAAACTAAAAAATATAACATTAATTGTGCGAGTTAAAAACTATTGACACAAATTAATAAAATAAATAACATAAACATTAGTGTCTGATATATGGAGTCATATTCTAACATTTCTAATGCATGCATTCAGATTATATTCAAGGCATGTGTTTATAGTTCAGCCATATATCGTAATTTTTGAATAAAAAAGAAATATCAGTGCTATCTCTATAATTATCTGGATTAGACAGGAGAAAATTAAATCCGCCTTTAATTCACAAATTGAAAATGCACTGAACCCAAAGAGAAATAACAATATATAGATAACAAATCTCGACCATTAATTCAATAAAGTATAAGGTCCATGCATTACACTTAAATTTGGCAAATTCATATCTTGTAATTTTCTGAAAGCCGTAGGAGTTCAATAAGATATCTGTTTATACTTTATATATCATGCATCTGTATCTAATATCTGAGAAACGAATCTGAATATTTGACGGATATTTTTTTAGCAAATACGAAAACCAATATATTTTTGAATTTAAAATCGGATATGGATAGAATTTAATTGGATTCGAATATCCGTTTCAGAGTTTTGATAAGAGAGTTAGAAATGTTTCCAGACACTCCATATGTCATTTTGATTTGGAATTTAGTATTTATTATAAACTCAATTAATTTTAGATATTATTACTTAAATATATCTGCTAATATTTTATTAATATTTATAGTTTATTGTACATTTTGAATAACAATATACTGATAATTAATGTTAATTTTAGTTCGTTAATATATAATTTTATAACTAAGAAGTTTTTAAGAAAATATTATGAAATTAATTTTTTTACTAATGTTTATATAATGTGCCCATCAAGCAAAAGCAAAGACTTTTATTAATTTTAATATATAATTTCGTTTACATCCCTATCGCCTTATTATGGACAGTTAAGTAGAGACTTTTAACGCGACAGGAACCGGGACTTTTGCATTGTTAAAAAATGCTGGTACATGCAGTCATGCATGGTGCAAAGCTACCTGAGGCGAATAAGTGGACTTGTATAGCTGTATATCATCGGCATTGGCTTTATCATTGGCATTAGCTATTATTTCGATCAACCACGCTGACCCAAAAGTCTCTATGAAAGATTATAAATGTGCTTGTTGCATAGGCTTGACGACCCGTCCCGATAGCTTTCCTCTTCGCATCGATCGGCTTTCTGGAAAACCGATATCAACACAATTAATGTTTCCATATATAAGCTGAAACAATGACCAAACCGATGCAGATATGTCTTGAGTACCAATGCAAAATGTCATGTTTCCTGTAGTGAAAAATCATTGATACCTATGGATATAAAAACGCTGAACGCTCATCTGTTGTACATACAAATGTCAAACACATGCAGTAACTAGGAAATTACATTAAAATTCTCCTTAAATTGATCATATTCCACCACAATATGAAAAGTTATCTGTTCATTAATCCAGAAAAGATACAAGGGACATATGAGCTATCAGTACCAAATCAAGCCCAATAATCGCAAATCAATCATTACTGTTGCCACAGGACCATGGCCCTCAAGTTTCCACGTAATACCTTTCAGAAAATCTTTATTATGTTTGTCTATTTATGTAAAAAGGCATATATACATCGAATGTTTATGTACACATATTTGAAATCTTCAACAACCTACCTGTACTTCAATTTGATTCAATCAGTTAATGCATATGGTCTTATATCCTCCCCACAAGTTGGTAAAACCTCCCATTCATCGCTCTCAGTTTTGTCAAACAGCAGCACACGGTTTTGTTCTCTCTCTCTCTCTCTTACAATTCTCCTGCTATGTATATATTCAGACTGCTATACACATTTTTCTTAACATAGAAAAAACAATGCTCACTCCAAAGAAGCTTGTAGGTATGGTTAGAAGGTGGCAAAAGGTGGCTGCCTTAGGAAAGAGAAGAATAGTGTCAGTAGATACGGATACTGGCTATACACATACGGTTGCAAGAAGAGGACACGTATACGTGTACACTAATGATCAAAAGCGCTTCATGGTGCCTCTGAAGTATCTGTCGAGTTCGATCTTTGTAGAATTGTTCAAAATGTCAGAAGAAGAGTACGGGCTGCCGGCCGATGGACCGATCATTTTGCCATGTGATGCCGCTTGCATGGAGTGCATTATCTCCTTGATACATAGTCAGGTTTCAGGGGAATTGGAGAATGCTGTTCTTGCTTCTATTGCCAGTAGCCGGTGCACCGTTTCTTCCCGGCAGCAGAGGAAGCAATTTGTTATTTATGGCTTTTGATGATGATGATATTCTTTTCGTGATTGGATTGACAATTTGTACATACTTTGTGCAAATGATTATTAAAATTTTGGTTCAATTTATTGATGTTGATGCCAACTTATGATCATTTGATAATTAATTATATTTTTCATTTGAATACTATTTGGTATTCTAGTTCAAGCTATGGACAATGTGAACACATTGATGAGGTCTCATGCATGCATTAATGCATATATGTTTTCTTTTTCTTTTTCTTGTTATCGAACTAAGAACATGGATGATACTTTCTTTATAATCAAGTGAACTCTTAATTAATTACTTCTAGGTAAAACAAAAAAAAAAACAAAAAAACAAGCGAACCCTTATTAAAAAAATGTTGGTAAGATATAGTTTGTCAAACAAAAAGATAAATAATATTTAAACATATTTAACTAGCAAAATAATTTTATTTCAACTAAGAATGCTAACAGAGTTTACTAAAGACTATTTATATCAGTTGTAAATTGGATGTCAATCCACCATCTTAACTAGGATTTACTAAAGTATATTTGGTAAATTTATCACCACATTCACGTGGAATAAAATTTATCCTCTTAATCTTAATTTTATTTCTCTACCGAACATATATATGACATTTAAATTTTCAATCAAATAATTTTGAATTTTTCCTCTTAATTTTTTTCGTAATTTTTAATTTTGGCATATATATATCCCTCGAAATTTAATGTAATGGATGGACAACATTTTAGAAATTCCCAATCAATTTCTTTTTTCGAAAGTAGCAGACGATCTGCCTGGTAAACATGTTCTTTATGTTTTGTCAGAATACGTACAGGATTTCACAGGTCAGGATAGAATTGGCACTGCTATATACTGTGAAAACATTGATCGGCTACACAAATCGCAACGCTACAGGCAAAAGATTTTCGTATTTTCGTTGCGTTACGTCTCTGTCAATAACCTCCGCTGGAAAACAAGCATGTCATGTGCACCTTCTTTTTTGGGGGGGAAAACAAGCACAGGTCATGTGCACCTTCTGCTAACTATCAAAATGCTAAGAAAATTATAATATTCTTTTGTTAGGTCAGACAAAAAGGATAAAATAAAATATATGCCGGATATTTATTTACGACTATGAAGGAGCCATCCACTGTTTTGGAGACCTGATCGTCATGATCAAAGATAATTCGATTTAAATACTTAAGCGAAATATCTTTATATTTAATTAACATAGTAGCGCTCACTAGTACTTATCATTAAAAATTTAAATGATACAAGGATGATGATTACAAGGTAGAGGAGAATCCGTATCCTCCCAGGTACTTGACTGACTGAACCTGACTGAAACTGACGGCTCAGATTTATTCTCAGTTCAGATTTTTAAATTGGCACGAATCTCAAAGCACAGAAATACTGCCTCCTGCACCATCCGAGGAGCTCTGGGTTGAGAGTAAATACGGACCATCCGTTTCAGTCAGGTTCAGTCAGGTACATGAGAGGATACGGATCCGGTGGAGGACGGATGGCATCTGTTTTCTGGGAGATTCTAAAATAAATATATAGTAAATTATTAGATGGATTAATGATTAGATGAATTAATTATGTTTCTAGGGGGAGTAGCGTGAATACAAATGTACACTATTTTATTGTCCATGCATTCTAAACCGTCGAAATGTTTTTAGTTAGCACGGTAAAAAATCGAAATTAAATGATTACTACCCTCCTTGTGATTTTTTTAATACTACCACCCACGCAGACTCAGTTCGCGCATCAAAATGGATTGGTGCGTGGACTGAACTGACGCACCAAATTAATTATTTTATTATTTTTTTGTTTTTTTGGTTTTTATTTTTTAGTGCGTGGACTGAGTTGGCTTAATAAATACCATAGCCCATCTTACTTCACAACTCACCATAGCCCAGCTCTATATATATATATATATATATATAGATGGACTATTGTACTTCGCGAAGTAAAACCCCCGTTTACTTCACGCTCATATTTTCATTTTGAAAATTCAAACAACCGATCCGAACCGTTCAACATGTTCTAAATATTGAAATGTGCTTGGAGACTAAATTTTACATTTTTTGGAATTTTTTACTATTTATTAAGCCACTTTGAAAATCGCTGATCCACTGTGAACAGTAAAAAACAGTAAAATTTTCTGGACCACCGGATCAGCGATTTTCAAAGTGGCTTAATAAATAGTAAAAAAATTCCAAAAAATGTAAAATTTAGTCTCCAAGCACATTTCAATATTTAGAACATGTTGAACGGTTCGGATCGGTTGTTTGGATATTCAAAATGACAAAATATGGCCCGAAGTAAACGGGGGTTTTACTTCGCGAAGTACAATAGCCCATCTCTATATATATATATTAGTTATGTTCTGAATTGTTTGAAATTTTTGGACTAATTTTTTTTTCTGTTCTGCGTATAATTTGTAGTATAAAATGTTGATCGAATTGTGCGTGTAATTTGTATCAATTTGCGCGCCAACTTACTTAGTACAAAACACTGCTCAGATTGTACGTATAATTTGTTGTAGTAATTTTTAATTCAAATTTAGTCCAAAATTTTATTTGTTAAACAAGTGAGTTTTATTTTCTACAATTTTACCGTCAAATATTATGTGTACATATAATAATAAATACCACAAAATTAAATAGAATAGAGCAGAAAAAAAATTTAGTTCAAAAATTTCAAACAATTCAAAACAGAACTAAAAAAAAAATATTAGTGCGCCAGCTCAGTCCGCGCATCAAAAAAAGAAACAAGAAAACAAGAAAACAAAAAAAATAATAAAATAATTAATTTGGTACGCTAACTCAGTCCGCGCACCAACTCATTTTGATACGCGAACTGATTTGCATGGGTGGTAGTATTGAAAAAACCTAAGGAGAGTGATAACTAAAAAAATTTCGGTCTAAACCGTTTGATTAGTTATTTCGAGTTTCTCGAATTTCGACATGTCCGTCCATTTTTATACAGTTCACGAAGAAAAGCGAATAAGCAATTAATTTAAAAGGGTGCTTTCCTTAGTAAATCAGTAAATGATAAAAACATCCTTTAAAAACGTAAACAATGCCGTTGCTATATGGCAACCCACC
>JAJGRW010000901.1:132728-146182 GCA_025461045.1 Carex parvula | reverse complement strand
ATTTTTTAAATCTTAAATCTAACGGTCTTAAGGAACTCCCGCTGGACTAATGCATCACTCGGTCCCTCCGGAGCAGTAGCCCATGCCCGCTGGACTAATGCATCACTGGTCTCTAGAGCAATATCCCCTGTCTTTTATAGTAACAAAACAAGTTACATGCAATTCATTGGATCATATATCGACGGCTTACTTGAGGGGGAATTTGAACAACACCTGGTTTCAAACGGCCTTTACCATATTGTTAACTTCCTAATCAAAGACCATTTCTAGTATATCAATTTGGATTTTAGACTATCTCATTAATTGATTATGTTTTGTCCGCCTCCTCAACTGAGGCATGGGAAAATAACCAGTAGCAAAACAGAGAGAGAGAGAGAGAGAGAGAGAGAGAGATTACACAGATGTTTTGCAAGGTGAGCTCTTGTAGTTTAGGTGAGCGATGGAGGAAAAATGGTGCAAGATTAAAGACATTGAAACCCAAACTCACAAGTTCCACACGCTTTAAGCTGTGAAGACTGGGCAATTAGAGAATTCCTTCTTTAGTGCCTATTTTCACAAAGTAAAATTAAAATTATGTTCAATAGAAAAAGCAAAAAAGGTAAATCACAAAGCTAATTATACATGAGAACTTTGGATGCTTATTATAGCCATGGTATGTGCTACTCCAAGAACTACAAACAAATATCATGTACACTGAAGTATTATTTTCAAGGAACCTTAAAAAATGCCAACAAAATGCATATGTAAAAGTACAAAACATCACAGATTTTGTCTCAAATATATTGCAAAGAGAGTGTACCTGTTCGTCGATCCAATCAAATTCTAACTTTAAGATTTCAAGATTTGGAAAGCTGGCAATAAACCTTAGGGACCCCCAGTAATATAATCATCCTTATAAGACCAAACAGGAATAGAGATAAACGCATCAACAAGCGATGGCATATTAAGCAAAAGAATATCCCCCATATCCATTATAGTCATGATACGAATTTCGAAGTATAGGAGATTAGGCGTGGAAATCTGTAATCTATTTTCTTCATACCAGTGATGAATAACCAACTTCTTCAATGTGTTGGAACATATCTCAATGATCCCCTTAGAACATGATATTACTAATTCTTCGAGCACTGGACACCCTAACAAAAGCTTTTGAAAAATCATCACTAGCACGGCCAGTGAGGTTTAGGGTTTTGAGGGAAGGAAGGTTTATTGAGTTGGGTTCTATAGCTAGACCAGTTCTAAAACACACAGCTGTAGATCTATTAGTGATGCACAAGTGAAAATCAGATCGTATTTTAAATTCAAACATGCCCAAGAAAGCAATTTGATTGAGCACTCTCGAGGCCCCCAACTTCATCGCATCACTAATACAATCAGCATAAACTGAGTGCAAGGCAAGCGAACCCCCACAACAATCCAACCAAAGTCGAAATCTGTTAATCAACAGGATTTGTCTCGTTTCTCCAGCACATTTTCACAAGTAACTCGAATTTGGTCACAAATTTTACAGCCATTTTAATCATCGAAAGTCTTTGGCATTAACTCCTCAATGTTCAAATTCCAGAACCGGCACAGATGCCCATGTGTTTGTCCATCTTTTGGACAAGATGCATGTCTGCACGGCGTTTCTTGTACTAAGAAATGATTAGGATATATGTGAGAATCTCATCAGGCAAGCTACTAATCCTATCAATACCACATCTCTTGGTATTAATCATCTTTCTTTCACCTTCACAAAAACAATTATTCAAACACTTTCTCCGTTTTAAAATAAAATTTATAATTTCAATATAAATTAAAGCATCTAATTTCTCGTATCATGGAAATTTCTTATTCATACCCTGTGAAGAATCGGCAGCGACTAGGGGAAAGCAAGAGGATCGATTTAGGTTTCTCCCATTTCTCTTATTTCTTTCTTTAACGGACCAACTAGAGCCTCAAAAAACAAAACAATATGGTTCGTGAACGATCATCACAAATTTTCTTGGACCCCTTGTCGGCCCACAAGTTTTATATTTTAGGCCCAAGTAGAAGCGTGAAGCCCAGACAGAGTGCTGTGCAATAAAACAGAAAGATTAATATTTTCGCCATAAAATTCATTCAACTCTCTTACGTGTTCTTCCTAGTAGCTTCCTCATAAATATAATGTTTTCCCCATTCTCTTTCTTTCTTTCGTTCGATTTCTGCAAAACCAAATCTCACTCAGTACTTGTTATTTCTAGTTTTTCCATCAGTATCAATTTTGCAATAAAACAGAAAGATTAATGTCAGGTGCACAACCAAAGGGATCTTTCACCGCCACCACCTACCACGCTGCGCCCGGTGCCGCCACAGAAGATCGACCGAGAATGTCCATAGGGTCTGACAAGGACGAGCCGGGGTTGCTAGTCAATAAGTTGGAGGATAAGGTCAAGGATGCGGCCGGCTTGGGTGGGCCTTTCTTTGGTGCCGGAGCAGATGATGGTAAACCCGATCTCGGTGTTTCGGTACGGGCTAGATTGTTGAGTTACACGTGTCATCTATGTATGCAATTTAATTTAGTTAGGAAGAAGGCAACGTGTGTGTCTTGATTATAGAGTAAAAAAGAGGTGTACTAAATAACTTTGACAAATTAAACTCTCTTTTTTTGTGTGCCTCCATAGTGCTTCTATTTTTAAAAACATTAATAATTCAAAATTTAAAACTTAAAAGTCAAAATAAAACCGTTAGATATGATCTACATAATTTTATCTATGCATGTGTAAAAAATTATGATATTTCAACTTTGTTTTGGTTGTCATCAAGAGCTTGTAAAAACGTACTATATAATGTGGATAATTTCTAAACGTTGATTTTTTAACTTATTGATTCACATAAAAACAAAACCAAAATGTGATAAATTTTTTATGAGCTCATAGAGAAAATAATATAGATCACATCTAACAGTTTTATTTTGACGTTTATGATTTACATTTTGAGTTATTAACGTTTTAAAAATAGAGGCATGGTGGAGGCATAAAAAAATGAAGGCATTTGAATCCTCATCTTTTTCTTTTTCTTTTTGTTTACTTATTTCTCAATTCAAGAGCCCCTAAAAAAAGGACTGTTATTTATGAATTAATGAATTTGCGTTGTGACCTACCGGTTAGAGAAAATGGATTTATGAACTTGTGAATTTGATTAGCGAAGAGGAAAAGAGCGTTTGAATCACCGTTTGAATTTTAAGACTGTTTTTCGGAAAAATCGGGGCTATTAGAAATCAGTTTGAAAGAACTTGAAGTAGGAGTGAAAACGGATCGTATATAGGCTGCTAATGAGCTAACTTGGCTCAAAACTCAGCTCAGCTTGTCATATAACTAAACAGGCTCAACTTAGGTTCGGCTCGGTCTTGGAGAAAAAAACTTGGCTCAATTTAATGAGTTTGAGCCTTTAGCTCGGCTCATAACTTGCGAGCTTAACTCATGTCATAACTCGCGAGCTCAACTCATGCCAAGCATTAGAAAAACAAACATTTACTTGATTACAAGTCATAACCTTACCTAAATTATTCTCGCAAATCAAACATAACGTCTGAATGAAACAAATGCACCACAGCAAAGCAAATTTCAACAGAGATCATAACATGACTGATTGTTTTCATATACCACAAAATCACAACATGACTGATTGTTTTCATATACCACAACATGACTTATATTGTTAATATATTAAATAATTCTTATAATAATATTATAATATATTATAGTTATAATTAATATATTAATATTACATAATTAGTATCTTATTATTAATAATAATTATTATATATAATTATATGATTAATATCTTATATTGTTAATATATTAAATAATTATTATAATTATATTATATAATTAGTATCTTTTTATCCATAATTTTTATTAATATATAATTATATAATTAATATGTTATATTGGTAATATATTAAATAATTATTATAATAATATTATAATATATTATAATTATTATAATATATTAATATTACATAATTAGTATCTTATTATTAATAATTATTATTAATATATACTTATATAATTAATATCTTATATTGTTCAAATATTAAATAATAATTATAATAATATATAATATATTATAGTTATTATTAATATATTAATATTATATAATTAGTATCTTATTATTCATAATTATTATTAATAAATAATTATATAATTAATATCTTATTATTAATAATTAATTACTAAGGCCTCTAAAACTCTAGCCCTACACCAACTCTAACCAAAGAGAATACCTTAAGCCATTATTTAACTTTAGACTTCAACCAAACATGAATAATTTTGACCGGCCTAAGTTGAAATAATCAATTTAGGCCTCCTTAGTTTTAGTCCACAACACATCACCTAAAAGAATTGACTTCAATCTATCCAATCTAAATTCCCGATTCTAAAATGACTTAAACATGCTTCCTAGATCTGACTCAAACCGGAAACGATCAACATTTCAAATGATCAATAAAGAAATATAAGACAAGCTCCAGAAACTTGAAAAGACCATTTCTAAAGAGCAAACTGAACTGACCCTATCTGATCCTGATCTTTTCTTTTCCTGCAACACTACAAGTATCTCTCTTAGAGCTATTAATCAAATCATTTGAAGACCAAACAACAAAACTTGCTTAAATACAACTCTCAGGTCACAAGCATATTGCATTAGCAAACCTCGTACATAATCACATCAACATAGAAATATCAAAGAGAAATAACTAAACGATAAAATTATAGAATCTCTGTTGCATTACAGAAACCATAACAATTTACATAATAACCAAACAAAAGAAGGGGGGGGGGGGGGGGGGGGGGTAAGCGGCAATCAAACCAGCATAATTTCACCAATGATCTTAACATGAGCAGACAACTTATTGATCAGCTGATCAACAAATCCATTATCATTATTAAATCCTACAATTCTAACAGTCTTAAGGAACTCCCGCTGGACTAATGCATCACCCGGTCCCTCAGGAGCAGCAGCCCATGCCTTTTATAGTAAAAAAACAAGTTACGTATATTTCATTGATCATATATGGACCCTTCTACAAGAGCTTACTTGAGGGGGTAATATGAACAACACCTGCTTTTACACGGCCTTTACTTTATTGTTAACTTCCTAATCAAAGACCATTTCGGGTATATCAATTGACTCTGTAAATACTCAAAACTTGTCATTTTCTTTATTCGATAAAATTGGATTTTTAGATATCTCATGAATTGACTATGTTTTTGTCTGGCTCCCTCTTTTGAGGCATGCAAAAATAACCAGTACCAATAGAGAAGAGAGAGAGAGAGAGAGATTACATTGATGTTTTGCAAGGTGAGCTCTTGTAGTTTAGGTGAGTGATGAAGGAAAAATGGTGCAAGATCAAAGACATGGAAACTCGAACTCAAAAGTTCCAAATGCTTAATGTTGTTGAAGACTGGGCAATTAGAGAATTCCTTCTTCAGCAACTATTTTCACAAAGTAAAATTAAAACTATGTTCAATAGAAAAAACAAAAATGGAAAATCACAAAGCTAATTATAAATGAGAACTTTTGATGCTTATTATAGCCATGGGATGTCTTTACTCCAAGAACAACAAACAAATATCACGTAAACTGAAAGTATATGCATATAACATGACCAAAGAAGGGTTTTGTTTGTTTTCAATGTACCTTAAAAAATGCCAACAAAATTAATATGCAAAAGTAGAAACATCGCAGATTTTTATCTCCAATATGTTGCAAAGAGAGTTTACCTTTTCGTCAGTGCAATCAAATTGTAGCTTTAAGCATTCGAGATTTGAAAAGCTGGCAATAAGCTTGGGGACCCCACTAATATAATCATACTCATCGTAATCATCATACCAAATAGGAATAGAGATGAATGCATCAACAAGCGATGGCATATTTATCAAAAGAACATCCCCTATATCCAGTATAGGATATATATTAATGAAATGAATTTCAAAATACATGAGATTAGGCGTGGAAATCTGTAATCTATTTCCATTATAATAATCACGAATAACCAACTTCTTCAAAGTGTTGGAACATATCTCAACGATCCCCATAAAAAATGATAGCACTAATTCTTCAAGCACTGGACACCCTAACAAAAGCTTTTTGAAAAAATCATCACAAACAAAGCCAGTGAGGTTTAGGGTTTTGAGGCAAGGAAGGTTTATTGAGTTGGGTTCTATAGCTAAATGAGGAACAACAAATCTAAAAGCCCACAGCTGTAAATTTATTAGTGATGCACAAGTGAAAATCAGATCGGTATTTAAATTGAAACTTGCCCATGAATCCAATCTGATTGAGCACTCTCGAGGCCCCAACTTCATCGCATCACTAATACAATCGGCAACAACTTGAGTGCAAGGCAAGCAAACCCGACGACAATCCAACCAAAGTAGAAATCTGTTAATCACACAGGATTTGTCTCGTTTCTCCAACACATTTTTCACAAGTAATTCGAATTCGGTCACAAATTTTACAGCCATTTTACCCTCAACAATCTTTGGCATTGACTCAAACTCTTTAATGTCAAATTCCAAAACCGGCACAGATGCCCATGTGTTTATCCATCTTTTGGACAAGATGCATGTTTGCACGGCCTTTCTTGTACTAAGAAATGATAGGATATATGTGAGAATCTCATCAGGCAAGCTACTGATCCTATCAATACCGCATCTCTTGGTATTCATTATCTTTCACCTTCACAAAAACAATTATTCAAACACCTTCCTGGCACAACTCTGTTGTACAATAAAATTTGTAATTTCAGTATAATTGAAAACATCTAATTTCTCATATCAATGGAAATTTCTTATCTCATACCTGTGAAGAATCGGCAGCGATAGAGGGAAGCAAGAGGGTCGTGAGGTTATGAGTGCGAAAGAGGCGATTTAGGGTTTTCCTGTAACGGACCAACTAGAGCCTCAAAAAACATTATGGTTCATGAACGATCCTCACAAATTTTTTGAGACCATTTCTCGGCCCACAAGTTTTAATGCATTTTATATTTAGGCCCAAGCAGAAGCGTGGCCCAACAAAAGTGTTTTGCAAATCATTGCAATTGCAATGACACGCGTCCCACCATCCTTAAATTCTTCCGGACACGTGGCAGTCAACTCTCCTACGTGTCCTACCTAGTAGCTTCTTCATGTATATACATTTTTTCCCCATTCTTTTTGTTTTCTTTCGTTCGATTTCTACAAACCAAATCTCACGTCTCTAGTTGTATTATTCAAATCAATATCAGTTTTACAATAAAAAAAGAGATTAATGTCAGGTGCTCAAGGAGCACAACCCAAGGGGTCTTTCACCGCCACCACCTACCACACTGCGCCCGGTGCCGCCACAGAAGATCCACCGAAAATCGCTGATCCACTGTAAGCAGTAAAAAACAGTAAAATTTCTGGACCACCGGATCAGTAATTTTGAAAGTGGCTTAATAAATAGTAAAACATTCAAAAAAATGTAAAATTTAGTCTCCAAGCACATTTCAATATTTAGAACATGTTGAACGGTTCGAATCGGTTGTTTGAATTTTCAAATATGAAAATATGATCCGAAGTAAACCCTCATTTATTTCGCGAAGCACAATAGCCGCATCTCTCTCTCTCTATATATATATATAGAGTAGAACTAGGGTGCTCCTAAGCTCACCAAGCCCTTCCGTGAGCGCGACTCTAAAACCTATTAAATTGACTTCAAATGACATTTCCAAACCGTTAGATGTTCAATCTATATTAAAATGTGCTTGGAGACCAAATTTTACATTTTTTGAAATTTTTTTACTATTTATTAAGATGGTTTGAAAATCGCTGTTTTCCAATGGTGCAGAATTTTAATAAAAACAGCGATTTTCAAACCATCTTAATAAATAGTAAAAAAATTCCAAAAAATGTAAAATTTGGTCTCCAAGCACATTTTAATATAGATTGAATATCTAACGGTTTGAAATGTCGTTTGAAGTCAATTCGATAGGTTTTAGAGTCGCGCTCACGAAGGGCTTGGTGAGCTTAGGAGCACCCTAGTTCTACTCTATATATATATGTTGATTACAGAGTAAAAAAAAAAATGTGTTCCAACTAGATCATGACAATTAAATGATGATGTAAAATGCGTAATAAATGCTTTTAATCAACTTGATGCTTCTGATGTAAAATTAGTAATAAATGCTTGTTTAGATGCTGTGTATGTTTTTTTAATTGTTTAGATACATGGTAAATCAATGTTTTATTTAAGATTTAGTTCAGATATTTACACTGTATCATGCTTAAGAAGGCATATAATGTTAAATCTTTTCGCCACTGTCTAGTGTGTTTTTTTTTTTTTTTTTTTTAAAAGAGACATGTTAAATCTTTTGCCGACATCTTAAATTAATAAATCCATAAAAAGAAGAGACATGCCAAATCTTTTTGCGGAAATCTTAAATTAATAAATCCATAAAAAAAAGAGACATGTTAAATCTTTTGCCGAAATCTTAAATTAATAAATCCATAAAAGAAAAGAGACATGTTACATCTTTTACCGAAATCTTAAATTAATAAATCCATAAATTCAGACAAGCATCCGAAATTTTTATTAATACCATTTTTTATAGAATAAATAAATAAATAAATCACAAATTTGACCGAATTCTAAATCTGCCGGGCCTTAACGACAAATGGCGGCTCTATTCTTGGAGGGCCGCCATTTGTCCCACCGAAAACTACAAAAATCCAAATTCTCTGATTTGGTTGAGTTTTAATATATATTTTTAATAATTTTAAAAAATAGAAAGAAAAAATATCATGATAATTGCTCCCGCACTCCCATCCCGCTATTATTCCCCCACTTAACTTCCATAACTACCATGGAGAACCATACAAATTCCAGCACTGATTTTTTTTTCTCAAATATTAATAACTATGCACAGATGTATTAATCTTTATGAGCGGAAGTATTTATACGTATAAGGTAAAAAATACTTGCAAGTATAGATATAAATACTTGCACGAAGAGGTATAAATACTTGTGTGACGACGAGCCCGAAAGTACGTCATCATAGATCTCATTTGAAAGATAAAATTGCATAGAATACGTTTATGGTTTTAAATTTGAAAAATTCTCATAGATCGTCAGAAATATAGACGAGATTGAAAAAAGAAAAAAAAAAACCCACATCTAAAAACGTGTATGATTCTCCCCATGTAGTTTGAATGGTCCCGCAAGTATTAATATCTTAGTTTGCAAGTATTCATTTATTATCTTCCAAGCATTTATACCTATTGAGGTTCACGTAGGACAAGTGTGGGGACTGAAAAAGGGGGACCATATAATTAGTGGGGATCATGATACACCATTCCTTTAATGTAGCTGCGGGGATAGAGGAAGACAGTAGTGTGGGGATTCATATAATTATTCAAAGAAAAATTTATAATTTAAATATGTTAGAAATAATATTAAATAAAATAGATAAAACATCTTATAATTTAGATGTATTAGAAGGATTCTGAAACATATTTCAAACATAATTTTTCCCGGTTGTAAAAAAATTAAACTATTTCTTAGTGTGTTACTGAAAATAAAATAAAACTACTTTGTACCTGAATTAATGATCCCGGTTCAAAATCACTTCTAGTAAATATAAAAATTATTATGGTCCTTCTATTTTGAAAAAATTCCTTGCCATTAATACAAAGGTCAATTTTTTTTTTTAAATAGATAGAGTATCTTACAATTTGAATATACTAGAACAACCACAATAATTTCTTTATTTACTAGAAGTGAGTTTTGATTTGGGATCAATAATTTTTTTAGATTCAAAGTATTTTTATTTTTTTCCAGTAACACATCAAGAAATAGTTCAATTTGTTTACATCTGAAAAAAATTATGCCTGAAAAATATTTCGGAGTACTTGTAGTACATCTAAATTATAAGATGTTTCATCTATTTTATTTGATGTTCTTTCTTACATATTCAAATTATTAATGGTTATTTATATTTTTGAAAATTATTAAAAAATATATTAAAACTCAACCGAATGGATGAGAATTTGGGTTTTTTCAGTTTTTGCGGGGCCGCGACGACAAATGGAGGCCCCCCAAAGAATAGAGCGGTCATTTGTCGTTGCGGCCCTAGTAGATTTGAAATTCTTCGGAATTTGTGGTTTTTTTTTTTTGGAAATGGTATTAATAAAAATTTCGGGACAAGCAAAGAGTACCAATTTGGTGTGAATGGTATGGTGTTACTGTTGAAAATAAAAGAGAATTGTAAGATCGATCTCAGTTAAGTTGTTCATCATTGATCAAGAATAAAATTGTCCTCTTGTCATTTAATAGAAATAAGAATACAAATAGGTGTGGTACCGTTGTACCAATTAAATATTATAAATAGGACAGTACCAACGGTAAAAAAACATGTATTCAACAGTTAAAATATTTTCCCTCAAAACTCCTCATATATACTCAATTTCTCAAATTCAACAGTTACTGGTATTGAGCTAAGTACTAATTTTGAATGTAATTGTAAAGTTACCATAGTAAAATATTTTGGGCTTGAAGCTATATATCTAGTCGATTTTTTTATTAATCGAAAATACATATAAAAAACTATCACAAAAGAAGATCGTTTTGTGAGGGTAAAAGTGACTTTGCATATTGCATCATTAAGAGAAGTAATCTTTATTGATTATAAGGTGATGTGACAAAAAACAATCTATTCATCAATTTTTTTCAAAACATAATGCACAAATAATAATGTACTTGTAAATTTTGGGTACAGAGATTCTAATAAAACAATTTTATATTGTTACAGACAATTTGAATGGAGCATGTGGTACAGAAAAAAAAATAGCATCTTTCAATTTTATTTGATGAGATCACCTCTAATTATACAAAATTACTATAAAACCATTAGTTTTTAATTTTAGAATTCTAGTTACTATTTCGATAAAATAAATTGATCAAGACATATTTTGCAATCTTGATCATAGTCACATAATGTATACATAAATAAATTACACTAAGGAAAAATAATAAAATTTTGCTAGTCTTCGTACACAATTAGTGTGTAAATATAAAGTGAGTCTAGAAATGTATGTTTTTGCATGTTTTTTGTATGATATGTTCGGTTGAGCCTCGTATTAATTACATGACATATTGGTTTGATGGTATAGTAGAGCTCTTAAAGATGCAGAATACTCTTTAATTTCTTTCCAATTAGTCGTTGTATAAATAAGAAATTAAGAGATGTTAACTAGCAGAATTTGAAAAATATTCAACATATATAACTTTTTTTTAATACTATCTAGTTCCTTTTACATTTTGTCCGTGGAAAAATATTCAACAATTATATAAACATATAAGTTATTGGAGAAAACTGACGATGCCTTTATATTCTTTCATTACAATGGAAGGGATTTAATTTATACTTTTCCTTCAAAATTAAAGGGAATTTACAAATTACGGCTAATAATACTTCAGAGAAATATTCTCATCGGAGGATTTCTTTTGTTATTTTTTATAAATAAAACTGACATATCTTCCTTTTCAGTATAATTAAAAAATACTCAAATTTTAAATATAGGTCAGATACGTGTATTGCTAGATTTTTTTTTAACATCAACTTTATTTTAGTAATATATGTTTGTAACATATTATTAATTTTAGTAATACACACTTATATTTCTTGCATTTCTTTTAAATGACATATGTTTCGTATGAAATTACTTTAGAGTCATATTTGTACAATATTTATAGTTATATATCAAAGTAAAATAATAGGGACTTGGATCCCTATTTTACTCAATAAAAATATCAAAACTGAAATAAAATAATGTAATATTAATATCATCTCCAATTTTTATAACAAATTCATTTTAATTATCACAATATAACATCATCATAAAAAAATAACACATCACTACGGATTTCGGACTACATGAAGTTCACTTATTTGAATAATAGTCTATAGTTGCACTGTAACAGAATTCAAATCATCTAAAACCAGCTTATAAATCTTGCAAATCAATCATGCTAACTAGACTTTACTTAAACCTGAAACGAACAACATCTGAAATGACCAATAAAGAAATATACGCCAAGGTCCCGAAACCTTTTCTAAAGAGCAAATGCAACGCTACCAATATCTCTCTTAGAGCTAGTTGATTGAATCATTTTAAAGACCAAACAACAAAACTTGCTTAAATACAACTCTCATTACAAGGATGTTACATTAGCAAACCTCGTACATAATAACAACAACATAAATTAATCAAAGAGAAATAACCAAACGATTAAATTATAGAAGCTCAGTAGCATTAATACAACAAAAGTTGCATCACAAAAACCACAACAATTTACATAATAATCTAACAAAAGAGGGGAGGGGGGAGCGGGAATCAAACCCGCATAATTTCACCAATGATCTTAACATGGGCAGACAACATATTGATCAGCTGATCAACAAATCCATTATCATTTTTAAATCTTACAATTCTAACGGTCTTAAGGTACTCCCGCTGGACTAATGCATCACTCGGTCCCTCCGGAGCAGTAGCCCATGCCCGCTGGACTAATGCATCACTCCGTCTCTCTTGAGCAGTAGCCCCTGACTTTTATAGTAACAAAACAAGTTACATACAATTCATTGATCATATATCGACGGCTTACTTGAGGGGGTCATTTGAACAACACCTGGTTTCAAACAGCCTTTACCATATTGTTAACTTCCTAATCAAAGACCATTTCTAGTATATCAATTTGGATTTTTAGACTATCTCATTAACTGATTATGTTTTTGTCCGCCTCCTCAACTGAGGCATGGAAAAAATAACCAGTAGCAATACAGAGAGAGAGAGAGAGAGAGGAGAGAGAGAGAGAGAGAGAGAGTGAGAGAGAGATTACACGGATGTTTTGCAAGGTGAGCACTTGTAGTTTAGGTGAACGATGGAGGAAAAATGGTGCAAGATTAAAGACATTGAAACCCAAACTCACAAGTTCCACACGCTTTAAGCTGTTGAAGACTGGGCAATTAGAGAATTCCTTCTTTAGTGCCTATTTTCACAAAGTAAAATTAAAATTATGTTCAATAGAAAAAGCAAAAAAGGTAACTCACAAAGCTAATTATAAATGAGAACTTTTGATGCTTATTATAGCCATGGGATGTCTTTACTCCAAGAATGACAAACAAATATCACGTAAACTGAAAGTATATGCATATAACATGACCAAAGAAGGGTTTTGTTTGTTTTCAATGTACCATAAAAAATGCCAACAAAATTAATATGCAAAAGTAGAAAAATCGCAGATTTTTATCTCCAATATGTTGCAAAGAGAATGTACCTTTTCGTCAGTGCAATCAAATTGTAGCTTTAAGCATTCGAGATTTGAAAAGCTGGCAATAAGCTTGGGGACCCCACTAATATAGTCATACTCATTATAATACTTACTATACCAATTAGGAATAGAGATGAACG
>JAJGRW010000901.1:30336-125907 GCA_025461045.1 Carex parvula | reverse complement strand
ATATAATGCAAAGAGAGTGCACCTTTTCGTCAGTGCAACCAAATTGTAGCTTTAAGCTTTCGAGATTTGAAAAGCTGGCAATAAGCTTGGGGACCCCACTAATATAATCATACTCATCATAATCATCATCAATCCAAAAAGGAATAGAGATGAACGCATCAACAAGCGATGGCATATTTAGCAAAAGAAATTCCCCTATATCTATTATAGGATATATGTCCATGATATCAAATTCAAAGTACATGAGATTAGGTGTGGATATATGTAATTTTTTTTCTTCGTGCAAATTATGAATAACCAACTTCTTCAAAGTGTTGGAACATATCTCAATGAACCCCATGGAACTTGATAGTACTAATTCTTCAAGAACTGGACACCCTAACAACAGCTTTTTGAAAAAATCATCACTAACCCTGCCAGTGAGGTCAAGGATTTTGAGACAAGGAAGGTTTATTGAGTTGGGTTCTATAGCTACATGAGGAACAACATTTGTAGAAACGCATAGCTGTAGATCTATTAGTGAAGCACAAGTGAAAATCAGATCGGTATTCAAATTCAAATTTGCAGACAAACGCAGTTTGATTGAGCACTCTCGAGGCCCCAACATCATTGCATCACTAATACAATCGGCAACAACTTGAGTGTAAGGCAAGTAATACCCACAATAATCAAACCGAAGTCGAAATCTATTAATTACACAAGATGTGTCTCGTTTCTCCAACACACTTTTGACAAGTAATTCGAATTTGGGCACAAATTTTACAGCCTTTTTACCATCATCAACAATCTTTGGCATCAACTCATCAATGTCAAATTCCAGAACCGGCACAGATGCCCATGTGTTTATCCATCTTTTGGACAAGATGCATGTTTGCACGGCTTTTCTTGTACTAAGAAATGATAGGATATAAGTGAGAATCTCTTCAGGCAAGCTACTGATTCTATCAATACCGCATCTCTTGGTTTTCATCATCTTTCTCTTTCACCTTCACAAAAACAATTATACAAACACCTTCCTGGCACAACTCTGTTGTACAATAAAATTTGTAATTTCAATATAAATCTAAACATCGAATTTCTCATATGATTGGAAATTTTTAATTTCAATAGGAATCACTGAAATCAGTAAACAATAAAATAGAGTTTAAAACTGCCATACCTGTGAAGAATAAGCTACAAGAGGATAGAGCAGAGAGGAGGTCAGCGGGAGAATCGGATGAGAGACAGAGGAGGGGATCGGCTGTAGGGTTTATTAGGGTTTTTACAGTTTCTCTTTCTATTTCGCCTAGGGGTCTCTCTTAGAGCTATTTAATTGAATCATTTGAAGACCAAACAGCAAAACTGGCTTAAATACAGCTCTCAGATTACAAGGATGTTGCATTAGCAAACCTCGTCCATAATCATATCAACTTAAAAATATCAAAGAGACATAACTAAACGATAAAATTATAGAAGCTCAGTGGCATTAATACAACGAAGTTGCATCACAGAAACCACAACAACTTACATAATAATCTAACAAAAGAGGGGAGGGGGAGCGGGAATCAAACCCGCATAATTTCACCAATGATCTTAACATGGGCAGACAACATATTGATCAGCTGATCAACAAATCCATTATCATTTTTAAATCTTACAATTCTAACGGTCTTAAGGAACTCCCGCTGGACTAATGCATCACTCGGTCCCTCCGGAGCAGTAGCCCATGCCCGCTGGACTAATGCATCACTCCGTCTCTCTTGAGCAGTAGCCCCTGACTTTTATAGTAACAAAACAAGTTACATACAATTCATTGATCATATATCGACGGCTTACTTGAGGGGGTAATTTGAACAGCACCTGGTTTTAGATGGCCTTTACCATATAGTTAACTTCCTAATCAAAGACCATTTCTAGTATATCAATTTGGATTTTTAGACTATCACATTAATTGATTATGTTATTGTCCGCCTCCTCAACTGAGGCATGAAAAAAATAACCAGTAGCAATACAGAGAGAGAGAGAGAGAGAGAGAGAGAGAGAGAGAGATTACATAGAAGTTTTGCAAGGTGAGCTCTTGTAGTTTAGGTGAGCGATGGAGGAAAAATGGTGCAAGATCAAAGACATTGAAACTAGAACTCACAAGTTCCACATGCTTTAAGCTGTTGAAGATTGGGCAATTTGAGAATTCCTTCTTCTGTGCCTATTTTCACAAAGTAACATTAAAACTATGTTCAATACAAAAAACAAAAAAGGTAAATCACAAAGCTAATTATACATTGGAACTTTGGATGCTTATTATAGCCATGGTATGTTTTACTCCGAGAACTACAAACAAATATCATGTACACAAGTATTATTTTCAAGGAACCTTAAAAAATGCCAACAAAATGTATATGTAAAAGTACAAAACATCACAGATTTTTTGTCTCCAATATATTGCAAAGAGAGTGTACCTGTTCGTCGATCCAATCATCAACTTCTAACTTTAAGATTTCAAGATTTGGAAAGCTGGCAATAAACTTAGGGACCCCAGTAATATAATCATCCTTGTAATACCAAACAGGAATAGAGATAAACGCATCAACAAGCGATGGCATATTTAGCAAAAGAATTTCCCCCATATCCATTATACGAATTTCGAAGTATAGGAGATTAGGCGTGGAAATCTGTAATCTATTTTCTTCATACCAATCACGAATAACCAACTTCTTCAAAGTGTTGGAACATATCTCAATGATCCCCATAGATATTACTAATTCTTCGAGCACTGGACACCCTAACATAAGCTTTTTGAAAAAATCATCACTAGCACAGCCAGTGAGGTTTAGGGTTTTGAGGCAAGGAAGGTTTATTGAGTTGGGTTCTATAGCTAGACCAGTTCCAAAAACGCACAGCTGTAGATCTATTAGTGATGCACAAGTGAAAATCCGATCGTATTTTAAATTCCAACATGCCCATGAACGCAATTTAATTGAGCACTCTCGAGGCCCCAACTTCATCGCATCACTAATACAATCAGCATAAACTTGAGTGCAAGGCAAGCGAACCCCACAACAATCCAACCAAAGTCGAAATCTGTTAATCACACAGGATTTGTCTCGTTTCTCCAGCACATTTTTCACAAGTAACTCGAATTTGGTCACAAATTTTACAGCCATTTTACCATCGAAAGTCTTTGGCTTTAACTCATCAATGTCAAATTCCAGAACCGGCACAGATGCCCATGTGTTTGTCCATCTTTTGGACAAGATGCATGTCTGCACGGCGTTTCTTGTACTAAGAAATGATAGGATATATGTGAGAATCTCATCAGGCAAGCTACTGATCCTATCAATACCACATCTCTTGGTATTCATCATCTTTCTTTCACCTTCACAAAAACAATTATTCAAACACTTTCTCTGTTGTAAAATAAAATTTATAATTTCAATATAATGAAAACATCTAATTTCTCGTATCATTGGAAATTTCTTATCTCATACCTGTGAAGAACCGGCAGCGATAGGGGAAAGCAAGAGGATCGATTTAGGGTTTCTCCCATTTCTCTTATTTCTTTCTTTAACGGACCAACTAGAGCCTCAAAAAAACAAAACATTATGGTTCATGAACGATCATCACAAATTTTTCTGGACCCCTTGTCGGCCCACAAGTTCTATATTTTAGGCCCAAGTAGAAGCGTGAAGCCCAGACAGAGTGCTGTGCAATAAAACAGAAAGATTAATATTTTCCCCATAAAGTGTATTCAACTCTCTTACGTGTTCTTCCTAGTAGCTTCCTCATAAATATAATGTTTTCCCCATTCTCTTTCTTTCTTTCGTTCGATTTCTACAAACCAAATATCACTCAGTACTTGTTATTTCTATTTTTCCATCAGTATCAATTTTGCAAGAAAACAGAAAGATTAATGTCAGGAGCACAACCAAAGGGGTCTTTCACCGCCACCACCTACCACGCTGCGCCCGGTGCCGCCACAGAAGATCGACCGAGAATGTCCATAAGGTCTGACAAGGACGAGCTGGGGTTGCCGGTCAATAAGTTGGAGGATAAGGTCAAGGATGCGGCTGGCTTGGGTGGGCCCGTCTTTGGTGCCGGAGTAGATGATGGTAAACCCGATCTCGGTGTTTCCGGTACGGGCTAGGTTGCTGAGTTACACGTGTCATCTATGTATGCAATTTAATTTAATTAGGAAGAAGGCAACGTGTGTGTCTTGATTATAGAGTAAAATAGAGCTGTACTAAATAACTTTTGACAAATTAAACTTTTTTCTTTTTTTTTGTGCCTCCATCATGCCTCTATTTTTAAACATTAATAACTCAAAATTTTAAACTTAAAAGTCAAAATAAAACCGTTAGATATGATCTACATAATTTTATCTATGCATGTGTAAAAATTATGATATTTTAACTTTGTTTTAGTTGTCATCAAGAGCTTGTAAAAACGTACTATATAATGTGGATAATTTCTAAATGTTGATTTTTTAACTTATTGATTCACATAAAAACAAAACCAAAATGTGATAATTTTTTATGAGCTCATAGAGAAAATAATATAGATCACATCTAACAGTTTTATTTTGACGTTTATGATTTACATTTTGAGTTATTATTAATGTTTTAAAAATAGAGGCATGTTGGAGGCACAAAAAATGAAGGCATTTGAACCCTCCTTTTTTTTTTTCTTTTTTTTTACTTATTCTCAATTCAAGAGCCGCTAAAAAAAGGAGGTTATTTATGAATTAATGAATTTGCGCTGTGACCTACCGGTTAGAGAAAACGGATATGAACTTGTTAATTTGATTAGCGAAGAGGAAAAGAGCTTTTGAATCACCGTTTGAATTTTAAGACTGTTTTTCAGAAAAATCGGGGCTATTAGAAATGGGTTTGAAAGAACTTGAAGTAGGAGTGAAAACGGATCGTATTAGGGCTGCTAATGAGTCAAGCTCTCAAAACTCAGCTTAGCTCGTCATATAACTAAACAAGCTCAACTCAGGTTCGGCTCAGTCTTGAAGAAAAAAGCTCGGCTCATAACTCACGAGCTTAACTCATGTCATAACTCGCGAGCTCAACTCATGCCCAGCATTAGAAAAACAAACATTTACTTGACTATTACAAGTCATAACCTTAGCTAAACTATTCCCGCAAATCAAACATAACCAAGCAGTTTGAATGAAACAAATGTGCCATGGCAAAGCAAATTTCAACAGAGAGCACAACATGACTGATTGTTTTCATATACCACAAAATCACAACTGAGTACTGACACCAAACAAAACTGTTATAAAATCCTTACTACCCACATATTTGAATTCAACATTTTTTGCATAACTAAAAGTTGTTGGGTATTTTTTAAAATTCTTACTACCCACACATATATTCGACTGTTATAAAATTGTCTTTTATTTATTTTATTTGTTACAATCCGCGACTCTATTATAAAATTCCCCTGTCTATTCAAATGATTAATTAAAACAAAACAAGAAATGGATACAACAAAGTTACAACAACCATTATAAAATTCCCCTCTAGAAGAGGAGGGATCAAGTTACAACAATTTTGAGTTACAACAAAGTTACAACAACCATTTTTTCCATTTTCAAAGTCCAAATCATCGATCCAAACCGTTCAACATGATCTCCACAATAAAATGTGCTTGCAGATCAAATTTTACATATTTTTGAATTTTTTTACTATTTATTAAGTATTTTACAAAAAATAGTCATATTCAGACCATTGAATTTTGTACCCATCTTAATAAATAGTAAAAAAATCAAAAAAATATAAAATTTGATGTGGAAGAAATATTGGATGAGATGAGACATAAGTTAAAAATATTTTATGTTTTGAGTGGATGCACAAGAATAATTGGACCAAATTTTTCATAGATATGCAATAATTATAACTAACCCTAGCACATCCAAGTGTCATGTTTTATGGAACGATGAGACTGGAGAGCGATGCATCTGCATGGCAGCAGTTTGCCAGTTTCACAGGTACGCCGTACGGATGTTCCCTTCGCAATTTGCATTCATCACAACAGAATTGATTGTTTTCTATTTAAAGAGAAGAGACTCCTTGGCTCATGAGCCGGTTCTGGCTCGGCTCTGGCTCGGCCCTGTTTGGGTGATAAAATATGAGCCGAGTCGAGTTCGGGCTTTATTTAGTTTAGGGCCTAGCTCGATACAATTTATTGAGCAGTTCAACTCATTGGCTCATGAGCCGGCCCGTCTCATTAGCAGCTCTAATCGTATATGAAGCGGATAGTGGTAAAACTATATCGATATGTTTATATAGAGTATAACTAGGGTGTTTTTAAGCTCACCAAGTCTCTTTTTAAAAAAAAATCTATCGGATTGGCTTCAAACAACACATGCAAACTGTTGAAACCAATCAATTTTCACGAGTGATGCATTTACATGTCAAATTTATAATTTTTCGAACTAGTTTAGTATAAAGTCAAGTGGTAAAAAAATGATGAAAAATGAACTCATTAAAATTAACTTATAAATCAATTTTTTTTTACCGCTCGACTTTATACTAAATTAGTTTAAATTTTTTTAAATTTAACATATAAACGCATCACTCATGAAGTAGATTGGTTTCAACGATTTGGATGTGTCGTTTGAAGTCAATCTGATAAATTTTTGAGTTAAGCTCACAAAGAAGCTTGTCGAGCTTAAGAACACCTTAGTTCTACTCGTTTATATATGTTTTTTTATTTTTCAGATAAGAATAATTATTGGATATTAGACGGATATTGGACAGATATGGATTAAATCAAATATTTATTTAAATGTATATAAATATTATTAAAAATACTAAAGTTCATAATATTTATATAATATTTATCTAATTATAATAAAATATAATTTTTCAAAATATATATTAAACTAGAGGAGGGTTCAAATGTCCCATTGCTTCATGTTCTAATCGTACCCAACATCTTTATCTTTAATTTCAAAACCCAAATAAAAATCTGAACCGCTCAATATGATACACGTTAAAATATCCTTACACTACTAGAATTTCCGCTTTTTGCAACGGTAGCAATTGTTATTTCCAACGGGAGGAAGGGTCGATGGAAATGAAATTGCGTTTTCTGACACCATTAACAATTTCCAACGGTAGTCTCATGGAAATAGTAGCGGTTGGAAATCCCTGCTGTCTCCGCATGGAAATGTTTCTTATCTGCCGTTGGAAATACTTTTGCATGACCCATGACCCGCCAAACAGATCAAATATTATATTTTATTGAAGGTTCATGGAAATACCTCTCCTCATGCCGTTGGAAATAAGTTTGAAGTAGGGAGACATATTATTTCCATGGACTACCGTTGGAAATGTTTTGTTTAATTTGTTTATATTATTTTATAGTGAAGGTTCATAGAAATACTCAAGCACTCTGCCCTTGGAAATGTTTATTGATTCAGTTTATATTATTTTATAGATAGACTTATTATTTCCATGAGGCTACCGTTGGAAAAAGTTAAGTTTCTGGAGACAAACATTTACATTTATTTGAGATATCCCTTTAAATGGTGCATAAAATAAATCACAGCAACAAACAATATTTAATTGAGATAAACTGAATTTTAGAATGAAAACATAAATTTTGGTTTTTTTAGAATAAGCCAATGTATTAGATTGAGATATCCCTTTGAATGTCTCTTTTGTCCTCCTGCAATATATGTTTTTAAACATATAGTATACTAAATTAGAAAAATTAACATAAAAATCAAAGTAAGAAATAAAACTTTACTTGAAGCAAACATATAAGCCTAAAATATTCACAACTAAATCCCATGAGATACTACTGAATTCTCCATTATTCAGTACTCAATTTAACCAAATATTAAGTTTTCCCTATATATATTCTTAGTTGAAGAAAAATTCATATACAAGATTTTTCATATCTATTTTGATATTTCAATCTATTAGATGTGTTAAAGTACTAGCATATTGATATGACATCTAAAAATTACTCAATTAGCACATTGATATCGGTTTCACACAAGCAAAACTAAATTAAACCAGCTCAAAAGCACAATAATTTCCCTGAAAAAACTGATTCAACCACTAAGAAAGTTAAAAAAAAGCTAAATCTAAAAGTTAACATCAACTCAGGTGATGTGGCTTATAGCTAGTATGGACTAGTTTGCTCTTTTCTGGCATGCTGATTTGTCATTTTTATTACAATTAATTGGCTACACTATATTGGGTGTTCTTTATATGAAAATAACCATTGATGTACATGCTTTTCAGTGGACAAGTATCAAATTTTTATTATAACTAGAACTGTGATGAACAGGCATGATTTTGGTGACAGTTATACATGAAACAGTGCAGTTTTGACAGTCCATCTTTAGAAAATTATTGTGAGCAAATGGCTACACCAAATTCTTATTTCTTTTATATGAAAATGATGGTTGACTTGTGTAGTTTATACTCAAAAAGTTTCAAAAATTATGAAGGCTTGGAACTTAGTGAATTTCACTGTTTTGTGAGGGTCGGCTGGTGTGCCAGTACACTGTTTTTAACAGTATTTTCGGTTTTCAGGATATGAGATTCAAATGGCCACCAAAAATTGTAGAAAAATCCTTTTTAGGAGATTCTTTTTTCAGTGTGCTTGTATATGTGTCTAGTGTGTGTGTGTGCAAGGATTTGATCAATTTAAGTTCAGAGTTCTCTGTACAGATGTTATACTGACAGTAGGTCAAATTGGGGCTATTTAGGCAACTCACTATACCAGCATGTGTTTGGCTTAGTTTCACTTATGTATGGAGCTGGTACAAGCATGGTTATTTACTTGATATGCATGTAGGTGAGTCACACATGATGTCTTTATAGTCTGGTTTGGCTTTCTACCATGGATCAATATTACCAAGGTTAGTTTAAAATTGAGCAGCTATCCCCTTACGAAAACACTGATTTGATATAGTTTTGAGTCTCAAATTGACCTGAAACTTCCTGAGCATGTAATTCACATGTTAGGCTACATTTTCATTGTCTCATCTTGCTTGTCTTGCATTTCAGCTAGATACCAGTACCAATACCCTGAAACGAATTCATGTAATTAGCATACAGAAATTGTTTTCTCCAACTTGTTATGTGTATTGATTTCTTCTCCATTCATTTTTCCCATCATTTGACTCAACATGATTGAAATCTGATCAAACTGAGCTTTGTTTCTCCAACTTGTTGATCTATCTTACATTGTTGTTGATTGATTTGAGCTTGTATCAATAGCTGCTGTTGGTGTAGATGATTTTGCATCTCCTCTATGCACGTGTAGCTTCTCAACAAAATCAGTTTGCACGTGTAGCTCCTCCATTTGTTTAGATCGAGTATGCATCCCTTCAGCCATGAATCGAAATAGAGAAACAACAACTTAATTCAGCCATGAAGCAATTTGAGAAGAAAAGAAGAAAAAGAAGAAATAGAGAAAGAACAACTTAATTCTTAATTTCTGGTTAGTTCCTTACATCTATTCTTTTTCCTTTTCTACTAGTTTGATGATATCCCACTCTAACACGTGTCCACAATAAAAGATACATGTACTTAACTAAGACAAAAAGTTAAAACAAAAGTAATTGGTAAAGGTAAGATTTGGGAGCAGCTTCTTTTACAAAATGCGTAGCCCATATTTACTTTTTTATTAACATCTCTTCTCAACCCACAACAGAGTCACTTGGAGAAAACAAAGCTCAGTTTGAAGAGGTAGTCATAATCGTCGTCTGCTCTGTACCCAGCCCAAATTCAGGTCAGATTTATGTATACATTAATTCTCCCAAACTGAGCTCTGTACCCAGCCCAAATTCAAGTAATTTTAAAACTGGGTACATACCAAATTCAAGTAAGTTCAAAACTGAGCTCTGTACCCAGCCCAAATGCAGGTCAGATTTCTCCATACATTAATTCTCCCAAACACCTCTTAATGTGAAAAACACTCAATTTTATATTAGAAAAAAAAAAAAGAAAGGGAGGAAGGGTGGTGCATTCACATCATCCATATTTTCTACTCTAATTTCATGAATCTGCTTTTCTGATGCATTATGACTTTCAAATACATTATTTTCTATTATTTTAACTGCAACAAGCTTTTATCCTGAGGCATAGTGGCCGATGATGCTAGCAACAAGCCTGGTAACAACATTTGACTTGTTTGCATCTAAGAATTTATCTTGACCATTAATTATATGCTGAGGCAACAATTGCCAGTATGGCAGTTCAACTGTTGTTGGCTAAAACATGTATCCTGTGAATTAACAGGGATATGATTCAAACTTTAGGACTACAAAGATTTGAATTTTGTCAGGATAATGATATTATACCATATTCATTACATTTAAATGCCATTAACCAATTATTTCATATCATTATAAAACAAATAAAACATCACCATAGAAGTTATAAACATAAATAATGTCTAAAGAGAGAACACAACTCACCCAGTTATTTCATATTCTTGCTTATTCTTATCTTTAAGTCTTCCATCCTGCAAAAGTAGAAGTAACAAAAAAAGTCAGAAACTGAGATACCAAATCTATGGGTGAGAGGGAGAAAGTCAGAAACAAAAAAAGCAAGCAAAAGCAAGAAGGGTGAAGACCCCAACCAACTATTGGATTCAGATCCACTAAGGGGGCGGCTGAGCGGCGAGACAGGCTGAGCGACCAGGAATTAAGGGGAAGACCCGCGGTATCAGAGAGGGGAAGAGCCGCAAAGCCAGAGAAACTAAATTTAGGGAGCCGCAGAGGGAGGTGAGAAAGGCGACCGAGTAGAGAGAGGGTTGAGAGGATTGAGAGGGTCTTCTTTGGCGTTTAATTTGGTAGGGAGAAGTTAGTTGAGAGGGTTGAGAGGATCTTCTTTGGTGTTTCCGACGATCGGGTTTCTTCTCGTTTATAGAGTATTTGAGAGGAGGAAAGGTTGAGGAGAGGGTTTAGGTGTTTGGTTTTCATAAAAAAAAAAAGATGAGTCCCAGAGAGTGATCAAGGACTTCTCTAAGTTCCAGAGAGCATTTACGATGGATACACATATCCACAATTTTATATCACCTGAGGTAACATAATATTTATGTTTAGATCAAAGCCATATGATCAGAATTAGTATGGTTATTAAAGGATCAAGATGATCTCATCTGGAGCGGATCTAACCAGAAATATTATGTCACCTCAGTGAAATGGACCTCCTGCCCACAGCCTCTGAAATGGAGATATTTATTGGTAATCATGACCTTTCATCAACCATCAGACGGCTCATATCAACAGATGATGAAATTAGTGATTATTGTACAACAAATAATATAAATAAATTCCTAAAAAAATATTTTCAACATTTATACATACCCTTTGACCAGATAATGCTTGTAATTATCACTTTTATATAATTTTATCAGTAGTTGCCCCTTAAAATTGAGCCAATAATTACGGACCGTTCATTTTTATATGAGCAATCAACGGTCGATCTGCAATGAAATAATTTCAAATTAGTTTTTAAATGATCAAGGGAAAACATTGAACGTAACCAACAAAAAAAACTGAAGTTTCGATATGTGGAAGTTTCGATCCAACTTGAAGTGTTTGTGGTCCTACGATGTTTGTATATTCCGTCGGCTTGATAGATAGGTAAATGAACATAAAATTTCATCAAACTTCGCTACAAGAAACTAAATGTGATGCTCTTCAATTTCACGGTTCCGATCGACCAATGGATGATATGTTCCCGTACGCCTTCATTAACTCATAAACAAGAGTTTTATGTTTCATGTCATGTATAAATACACTCTTGTTTTATGAGTTAATGAAGGCGTACGGGAACATATCGTCAATTGGTCGATCGGAAACCGTTGAAATTGAAGAGCATCACATTTAGTTTCTTGTAGCGAAGTTTGATGAAATTTTATGTTCATTTACCTATCCATCGAGTCAATGAAATATACAAACATCGAACGACTACAAACGCTTCACTGTGGATCGAAGCTCGAACACAATAAAACTTCATAACTTTTATATTTGCTACGTTCAATATTTTCTCTTGATCATTTCAAAAGAAATTTAGAATCATTTCGTTTCAGATCGACCATCGATAAAGCAATATGCAAATTGCAATAAAGACCCATCTTCAGGCAAGATTCCACATTCCCTTTACAATCAATCAGCCATCGCTGCTCAGTCGCTGTTCGCCTCCTTCCTCTGACATCGCTCGTCACCACGGTTCTTCGGTGTACATCCATGCAGCTTCGTTCACGTGAAAATAAACGGTTCACAAATATTTGCTAAATTTGAAGGGACAAATAATAATGAAAGTTTATCAAACTGACAATTACGAGTATGATTTGGCCATAGAAGTCATAAAAAATTTGAAATTTTTTTTTTGTAATTTTTTGTAATTTTTTGCTGTGCAAGCATTAATTAATTTGTACATATGTAAATCTGAACCGTCCGATAGAAAATGTGTTGTTTTGATTATCAATGAATATGACCATCTATCTTATGTATTAATTCTGGATTGGAGATAGAATAGAGGATGACAAATGGGTCCCACTTGACACATCAGATATGAATAGCGAAATTTTTGTCAAACAGAGGCGCGCAGTGAAATTTTTGGAAAATATTTTCCCCCTCTTCCATTCTCTAAGTCTCAGTTGAGGCGCGCAACGAAAATTTTTCCAAAAATTTTCCCCCTCTTCAATTGGGGTCCCCTTCAATTGCGATCCCTAATTCCCCAAGTTCTTCAATTGAATCCCAAGTCCTTCAATTTCAATTGTGCTGCCTTTCTATTCTCTGAGTCACTTAGCGTAACCTAATCCCCACCAGCGAGGCAGCGAAGCGACCAGCCCCCCAGACGCGCCACACACGGCGTACTCATCGATCCGCGTCTCCGGCCTCCCTCTCTTCCTCCGTGCCTCTGTGTCTCCTCGCCTCTCCACCTCTTTTCGCCGCTCACATCAGTCGTCTCTGCCTCTCCTCTTCCACCTTACTATTGCCTCCTTTTTCTCTCAATCTGCGACGGCGGCGCGACTTCAGCTGGTGACCTCGCCGTTCCCTTTTCTCCACTCCGCCGGTACTCTCTCTCTCTCTCTGGAACTCCGTCACTCATGGTAAGTCTCCTCTCTCTCTCTCTCTGGTACGTACTGAGGCTTGAATTTAATTGGGAATTTTGCAATTTGCAAGATTCTTGAATAAATTAAGAGAAATTTGAGAAACTGATAGAAGTGCCCAATCGAACCTTTTCTGAGTTGAACTTGGGCATTTGGTTGGTCAATCGAACCTTTCTATTCTCTGAGTCACTTACTTACTGTGATATGAAATGGTATGTCGCTGGGGCTAAGTTAATAATATATACTGGGGTTATGGATTTCAGGATTTACGGAGGTTAGGTTTTGTGGTTTCGGTTGTACAGTTTCAGAATTTATGGTTTTAGGATTTTCTTTCCAATTTCCTTCTTTTTAAGGTTTTATTGTTACCACTGTTATTACAAGCACCGTCCTTTTGATATTTGCAATCATGAATAGTATATGATGAATGGACCATAACTCCACTTCCTCAAAATGAGTGAAACATGAACCACGATGAAAGTATTATTGATTTCTCTTTGTCCAGGTGGAGATAAAAATCCATGCGTTCTTTAATGGGTATGAGAGCGGCAGATGCCACTCAAATGGTTGGCCTGAGATGCTTAAGCTGAAGGACTGGCCCCCAGGCAGCTGGTTCAGTGTGAGATTGCCACGTCACTTCGCCGAGTTTATTATGGCCTTGCCCTTCCCTGAGTACACCGACCCCCGCTATGGCGCACTCAACCTTGCTACCATACTCCCAACCTATGTTGCATGGATACGGGTACGGGTATCGTATCGGATACGATACGGATACGGTGATACGGTAATTTTCAAAAATCAAGGATACGATACGGCTATTCTATATATTATTTTAATTATATTATTAATTCAATAATTGTATTATATAAATTAAATATCAAACATTTAGAATTCAACAGCCCAACAACAGCCCAAGTAACCATTAAATAATAAAGCTACGGACTTTTGACAGCAAATTTGTGTTGGCGCAGTGGTAGGATGTTGGCGCTGTTGCTGTGTAACCCAAGTTCGATTCTCCATGGCCGTTAGAATATAAAATTTTGCCTAGCGGTCCATGCGCGGTGCACAGCGACTGTCTGTGTTGCTGGTCCATGCGCGGTCCACACACAAGCTTGGCGTATCCGATCCGTATCCAGGCGTATCCAGGTGTGTCTGATGCGAGTCAACAGGTATCGGAGACCGTATCAGGATGTATATGATACGCCAGCTCATCCGATACGCCAGCTGGCGTATCGGATACGTATCGGGGCCGTATCGGGCGCGTATCGGTATCCGATACGTATCCGATACGGGTACGGAGCCCAAACAGGAGTATCCGAGTAACATAGCTCCCGACAGATGTCACAAAGCCTGATCTTGGCCCAAAGACACACATTGCTTATGGGTTTAGAGAAGAGCTCGGCAGGGGCGATTCTGTCACAAAACTTCACTGTGACATGTCTGACGCGGTATGTTATTAATATATTTGGCAATGGCTACTTGGAAACATATATGCACTCCCTTTTTATTAATTTTTTGGAAGAAAAAATAGTTACCAAACCAAGGAGTATTTCAGTACCTAGTTTGTGTTGTAATTGCGGATAATAGGTTAATTTATAAGTAATATCTGAAGGTACTTAGTAGACCTTTGTGGCATGTGCTGGTGCAGTGGTGCTTGCAACAACTATGTCAAGGCATAAGAAGAAACCGAGAACCTACAAAATGTCATCAGGATAGTGCTATACCTCAGGGTATGCAACTGACAATCTCCATTTACTACAATTTTCTTTAAACTTCTTTTTACAGATCGATTATATTAGAGGAGGTGGACCGACTAATTGACATTCAGGTATGTTTTCTCAACATACCTTACCTTAGACTCTATTATCTTTGTCTTTTTGTTGCATCTTTGTGTGCTTACTACGCTTTTTCCTAATGGATTTCCTGGGTTTCTAATTTGCAGGAGTTCATAGCTTACATATCTGCTCCAGAGCTCTCTTGGTGAGTCAAAATCTGGCTTTTTTCTTTTTTATAACTTTTGTCAAATGTTTGACCAATATGAAACTAAAATGGCAAGAACGGCATTTGAGTAAAAGCTAGAAAATAGAAAGGAAAGGCATAAATTCAGTGATACTGGTAATATTAAGCTGTAGGTTATAAATTACCAGAATGGTTAATAAAAAAAACTTACTCAATTCAGCTGTAGTTATTCTGGTAAATGTTTTGTGAATTGTGACTGTCTACTTTAGTGTATCTTTCTGACAAGAGAGGTGAAATTTCTTTGAAGAGAATAACTTTATCTAGACCTCTTTATTGAAATAGGAGTTGAAATCTTTGCACTCTCAGGAATTAGATTTATCAGATCTTAACCAAAACTTATTTTATGATAATAAATAAAGTCAAGGACTTAGATGTAATTTTTACACACTCAGTTTTCTGACAACTTGAAATCTTTGCAGCTTCTTATGAATTAATCTTCAAATTCCAAAATGTTTTCTGATTAAAGTAAAAAACCAGGATGAATTAATCTTCAAATTCGAACAGTTAAGATTTACTAATTAGAAATAACCTTCTTTTAGCTCTTATGAAGAAATATATCTTTGCAGATCTATCTGACCCATTGTTCACTAATTATGGCTATTATGATTATAGTTCTAGTTTTCTTTATTTTGAACTAATTATCATTTGTTCTACAAATCTAACAGTTAAGATTTGTTGGTTTTACTTTCTCTTTATTTTTAAGGAGTGCTTGATGTAATTAAACAACATACTAGTTTGATATGTGAAATAGAAGCCTAAGGGAATTTGTTGTGTACTGCCAGCACAATGTGAAAATTAATTGATATTACTCAAAATATATATATGCTTGGTGGGTATATGCAAATAATAACAAGTAGTATGCAATAATAGTCTCAATATTAACTTGTAAATATTGGTTGTACTAGATTTCACTACATGGCAATATCTTATAATAGCAGAAGGAAATGCCATTTGAAAGAAACGAGACCATCTGAAAAGGATTACTTGTCGGAGGTAATGATCTCATTTCTTGCTATCATTTTACCAAGTCGAATGTAGATGTAAGTTTTGGCTATCATTTTATTTGGTGAAGTCGTACTTTTTTATGTTTGTAGAGTGTGGGAAGCAAAAGCACGACAAACTAATAGTGATATTAAAGTGGTCCTAATTCGGATTGGTGTTGCGCTTGGCAAGGATGGTGATGCTTTAGATTTTTTCTATCTAAATATTATGTTGTATAACCTTTTAGTATTCTTAACCAAGAATATCATATTGTTGTTGTAATGTATTGTGATATTTTGGTACAATGTGTGATAATTATACGATATTGATTAATGTTTATTGCATGCTTTTGATATATATATCAATGTGTTTATGTTTATTTGATTTAACGAGAAGTGGGGAATGTAAAAGAGTACCGGATTAGTACGGGGAGGATTATAAAATGAGGGCATGCTGATATGATGCAATTTATGGTTATTATTTGCATGGGTATATCTATGCAAATATTAGCGCATGGAAATAATCAGGTTCGTTGCCCTTGGAAATAAACATGTGGGCCCCACTATAGCTTGCCTTGGAAATACTGGGGTGGGTCCCACGTACACTGCCCTTGGAAATAAACATGTGGGCCCCACGTTCCCTTGCCTTGGAAATACTGGGGTGGGTCCCACGTACTCTGCCGTTGGAAATGCTTTGGAGGGTCCCACAGACGTTGTTGTTGGAAATAAACAGGTGGGCCCCGCGTTAGCTGCCCTTGGAAATGCTCTGGAGGGTCCCACAAACATTGCCCTTGGAAATAAACAGGTGGGCCCCGCGTTACTGTCCTTGGAAATACTCCAAACAGTGTCCGAGTGTGAAAGTATTTCCATGCGCCCTTTTTCCAACTGTAAGCGCATGGAAATACTCAGAAATGAGTATTTCCAACGGCGTCGATGGAAATAAGTGCTATTTCCATCGAGGGTTGTTGCAACGGGAGTATTTCCAACGGTAGCGCATGGAAATGATGATTTCAGGGCTTATTCCATCGGTACGTCCATGGAAAAGGCAATTTTCTGCCGTTGCAAAAAGCGGAAAATTCTAGTAGTGTTAGAGATCAAATTTTATATTTTTTTAAATTTTTTTTACTATTTTTTAAGATAAGTACAAAATCACTGTTTTTAAATAGTCCACAATCTTATGCAAAAATTGTGATTTTGAATCTATCTTAAAAAATTGTAAAAAAACAAAACATTATGGTTCATGAACGATCATCACAAATTTTTTGAGACCCCTTGTCGGCCCACAATTTTTATATTTTAGGCCGAAGTAGAAGCGTGAGGCCCAGACAGAGTGCTGTGCGAATCATTGCAAATTTGAATTGCAATTACACACCCGCGTCCCTCCATTCTTAAATCTGGCCGGACACGTGGCAAAATACAATGTACCAGTAACTTTCTAGGACCAGTTAGTGAGCAAAACCATTGGATACCATATATTATACCAACTTAAATTATAGTTTCACACCATTTCTTTTCATTTGCAAAATTTGTTAGTGGACACACCTACGATTGTACTTGGCAAATAAAACCTATTAATTAAGACGATCCTTTTCAATGGAGAAAACCAAATTATACAAAATTTGCAAAGTCCAATTTGTTCATTTGTGTAATTAACTGTTTCAGAAATAAAATGGGCTTTATGCCTTTTTTTTTAAAAAAAAAAAAAATTTTCATTTGGAAAAATATTCAACAATTATATAAACATATAAGTTATTGGAGAAACTGACGATGCCTTTATATTCTTTCATTACAATGGAAGGGATTTAATTTAAATTTTTCCACCAAAATTAAAGGGAATTTACACATTACGGTTAATAATACTTCAGAGAAATATTCTCATCGGAGGATTTCTTTTGTTATTTTTTATAAATAAAACTGACATATCCTCCTTTTCAGTATAATTAAAAAATACTCAAATTTTAAATATAGGTCAGATACGTGTATTGCTAGATTTTCTTTTAACATCAACTTTATTTTAGTAATATATGTTTGTAACATATTATTAATTTTAGTAATACACACTTATATTTCTTGCATTTTCTTTTAAATGACATAAAGGTTAAATTACTTTAGATTCATATTTGTACAATATTTATAGTTATATATCAAAGTAAAATATAGGGACTTGGATCCCTATTTTACTCAAAAAAAATATCAAAACTGAAATAAAAATAATGTAATATTATCATCTCCAATTTTTATAACAAATTCATTTTAATTATCACAATATAACATCATCATAAAATATAACACATCACTACGGATTTTCGGACTACATGAAGTTCACTTATTTGAATACTAGTCTATAGTTGCACTGTAACAGAATTCAAATCATCTAAAACCAGCTTATAAATCTGGCAAATCAATCATGCTAACTAGACTTTACTTAAACCTGAAACGAACAACATCTGAAATGGCCAATACAGAAATATACGCCAAGGTCCCGAAACCTTTTCTAAAGAGCAAATGCAATATATGCTACCAAAATCTCTTTTAGAGCTAGTTGATTGAATCATTTTAAAGACCAAACAACAAAACTTGCTTAAATACAACTCTCATTACAAGGATGTAACATTAGCAAACCTCGTACATAATCACATCAACATAAAATAATCAAAGAGAAATAACCAAACGATTAAATTATAGAAGCTCAGTAGCATTAATACAACAAAAGTTGCATCACAGAAACCACAACAATTTACATAATAATCTAACAAAAGAGGGGAAGGGGAGCGGGAATCAAACCCGCATAACTTCACCAATGATCTTAACATGGGCAGACAACATATTGATCAGCTGATCAACAAATCCATTATCATTTTTAAATCTTACAATTCTAACGGTCTTAAGGAACTCCCGCTGGACTAATGCATCACTCGGTCCCTCCGGAGCAGTAGCCCATGCCCGCTGGACTAATGCATCACTCCGTCTCTCTTGAGCAGTAGCCCCTGACTTTCATAGTAACAAAACAAGTTACATACAATTCATTGATCATATATCGACGGCTTACTTGAGGGGGTAATTTGAACAGCACCTGGTTTTAGACGGCCTTTACCATATAGTTAACTTCCTAATCAAAGACCATTTCTAGTATATCAATTTGGATTTTTAGACTATCACATTAATTGATTATGTTATTGTCCGCCTCCTCAACTGAGGCATGAAAAAAATAACCAGTAGCAATACAGAGAGAGAGAGAGAGAGAGAGAGAGATTACATAGAAGTTTTGCAAGGTGAGCTCTTGTAGTTTAGGTGAGCGATGGAGGAAAAATGGTGCAAGATCAAAGACATTGAAACTAGAACTCACAAGTTCCACATGCTTTAAGCTGTTGAAGATTGGGCAATTTGAGAATTCCTTCTTCAGTGCCTATTTTCACAGACAAAAATTAAACTATTTTCAAAAGAAAAAAAAAAGGATAATCACAATGCTAATTATAAATGAGAAATTTGGATGCTTATTATAGCAATGGGATGTGTTTACCCCAAGAACTACAAACAAATATCATGTACACTGAAGTACTATTTTCAAGGAACTTTAAAAAATGCCAACAAAATGTATATGCAAAAGTAGAAACATCACAGATTTATTGTCTCCAATATATTGCACAGAAATTGTACCTTTTCGTCGATGCAATGAAATTCTAACTTTAAGATTTCGAGATTTGGAAAGCTGGCAATAAACTTAGGGACCCCAGTAATATAATCATCGTCATCATACAAAAAAGGAACAGAGATAAACGCATCAACAAGCGATGGCATATTTAGCAAAAGAATTTGCCCCATATCCATTATATCCGTGATATGAATTTCGAAGTATAGGAGATTAGGCGTGGAAATCTGTAATCTATTTCCTTCATACCAATCACGAATAACCAACTTCTTCAATGTGTTGGAACATATCTCAATGATCCCCATAGAACGTGATATTACTAATTCTTCAAGCACTGGACACCCTAACAAAAGCTTTTTGAAAAAATCATCACTAACACGGCCAGTGAGGTTTAGGGTTTTGAGGCAAGGAAGGTTTATTGAGTTGGGTTCTATATCTACATGAGGAACAACATTTCTAAAAACCCACAGCTGTAGATCTATTAGTGATGCACAAGTGAAAATCAGATCGGTATTTAAATTGAAACATGAACATGAATCCAATTTGATTGAGCACTCTCGAGGCCCCAATTTCATCGCATCACTAATACAATCGGCAACAACTTGAGTGCAAGGCAAGCAAACCCGACGACAATCCAACCAAAGTCGAAATCTGTTAATCACACAGGATTTGTCTCGTTTCTCCAACACATTTTTCACAAGTAATTCGAATTTGGTCACAAATTTTACAGAACCAGCACAGATGTCAAATTCCAGAACCGGCACAGATGCCCATGTGTTTGTCCATCTTTTGGACAAGATGCATGTCTGCACGGCCTTTCTTGTACTAAGAAATGATAGGATATATGTGAGAATCTCATCAGGCAAGCTACTGATCCTATCGATACCGCATCTCTTGGTATTCATCATCTTTCACCTTCACAAAATCATTTATTCAAACACCTTCCTGGCACGACACTGTTGTACAATAAAATTTGTAATTTCAGTACATATTAAAACATCTAATTTCTCATATCATTGGAAATTTCTTATCTCATACCTGTGAAGAATCGGCAGCGATAGAGGGAAGCAAGAGGGTCGTGAGGTTATGAGTGCGAAAGAGGCGATTTAGGGTTTAGGGTTTTTCCTGTAACGGACCAAGTAGAGCCTCAAAAAACATTATGGTTCATGAACGATCATCACAAATATTTTGAGATCATTTCTCGGCCCACAAGTTTTAATGCATTTTATATTTAGGCCCAAGTAGAAGCGTGAGGCCCAGACAAAGTGCAGTGCAAATCATTGCAATTCAATTACACGCGTCCCACCATCCTTAAATTCTTCCGGACACGTGGCAGTCAACTCTCCTACGTGTCCTACCTAGTAGCTTCTTCATGTATATACATTTTTTCCCCATTCTCTTTCTTTTCTTTCGTTCGATTTCTACAAACCAAATCTCACGTCTCTAGTTGTATTATTCAAATCAATATCAGTTTTACAATAAAAAAAGAGATTAATGTCAGGTGCTCAAGGAGCACAACCCAAGGGGTCTTTCACCGCCACCACCTACCACACTGCGCCCGGTGCCGCCACAGAAGATCCACCGAAAATTCTTGATCCACGGTAAGCAGTAAAAAACAGTAAAATTTCTGGACCACCGGATCAGTAATTTTGAAAGTGGCTTAATAAATAGTAAAAACATTCAAAAAAATGTAAAATTAGTCTCCAAGCACATTTCAATATTTAGAACATGTTGAACGGTTCGGATCGGTTGTTTGAATTTTCAAATATGAAAATATGATCCGAAGTAAACCCCCATTTACTTCGCGAAGCACAATAGCCGCATCTCTCTCTATATATATATATATATGTTGATTAGAGAGTAAAAAAAAAAATGTGTTCCAACTAGATCATGACAATTAAATGATGATGTAAAATGCGTAATAAATGCTTTTAATCAACTTGATGCTTCTGATGTAAAATTAGTAATAAATGCTTGTTTAGATGCTGTGTATGTTTTTTTTAATTGTTTAGATACATGGTAAATCAATGTTTTATTTAAGATTTAGTTCAGATATTTACACTGTATCATGCTTAAGAAGGCATATAATGTTAAATCTTTTCGCCACTGTCTAGTGTTTTTTTTTTTTTAAAAGAGACATGTTAAATCTTTTGCCGAAATCTTAAATTAATAAATCCATAAAAAGAAGAGACATGCCAAATCTTTTTGCGGAAATCTTAAATTAATAAATCCATAAAAAAAAGAGACATGTTAAATCTTTTGCCGAAATCTTAAATTAATAAATCCATAAAAGAAAAGAGACATGTTACATCTTTTACCGAAATCTTAAATTAATAAATCCATAAATTCAGACAAGCATCCGAAATTTTTATTAATACCATTTTTTATAGAATAAATAAATCACAAATTTGACCGAATTCTAAATCTGCCGGGCCTTAACGACAAATGGCGGCTCTATTCTTGGAGGGCCGCCATTTGTCCCACCGAAAACTACAAAAATCCAAATTCTCTGATTTGGTTGAGTTTTAATATATATTTTTAATAATTTTAAAAAATAGAAAGAAAAAATATCATGATAATTGCTCCCGCACTCCCATCCCGCTATTATTCCCCCACTTAACTTCCACAACTACCATGGAGAACCATACAAATTCCAGCACTGATTTTTTTTTCTCAAATATTAATAACTATGCACAGATGTATTAATCTTTATGAGCGGAAGTATTTATACGTATAAGGTAAAAAATACTTGCAATTATAGATATAAATACTTGCACGAATAGGTATAAATACTTGTGTGACGACGAGCCCGAAAGTACGTCATCATAGATCTCATTTGAAAGATAAAATTGCATAGAATACGTTTATGGTTTTAAATTTGCAAAATTCTCATAGATCGTCAGAAATATAGACGAGATTGAAAAAAGAAAAAAAAAAAAGCCCACATCTAAAAACGTGTATGATTCTCCCCATGTAGTTTGAATGGTCCCCCAAGTATTAATATCTTAGTTTGCAAGTATTCATTTATTATCTTCCAAGCATTTATACCTATTGAGGTTCACGTAGGACAAGTGTGGGGACTGAAAAAGGGAGACCATATAATTAGTGGGGATCATGATACACCATTCCTTTAATGTAGCTGCGGGGATAGAGGAAGACAGTAGTGTGGGGATTCATATAATTATTCAAAGAAAAATTTATAATTTAAATATGTTAGAAATAATATTAAATAAAATAGATAAAACATCTTATAATTTAGATGTATTAGAAGGATTCTGAAACATATTTCAAACATAATTTTTCCCGGTTGTAAAAAAATTAAACTATTTCTTAGTGTGTTACTGAAAATAAAATAAAACTACTTTGTACCTGAATTAATGATCCCGGTTCAAAATCACTTCTAGTAAATATAAAAATTATTATGGTCCTTCTATTTTGAAAAAATTCCTTGCCATTAATACAAAGGTCAATTTTTTTTTAAAATAGATAGAGTATCTTACAATTTGAATATACTAGAACAACCACAATAATTTCTTTATTTACTAGAAGTGAGTTTTGATTTGGGATCAATAATTTTTTTAGATTCAAAGTATTTTTATTTTTTTCCAGTAACACATCAAGAAATAGTTCAATTTGTTTACATCTGAAAAAAATTATGCCTGAAAAATATTTCGGAGTACTTCTAGTACATCTAAATTATAAGATGTTTCATCTATTTAATTATTTGATGTTCTTTCTTACATATTCAAATTATTAATGGTTATTTATATTTTTGAAAATTATTAAAAAATATATTAAAACTCAACCGAATGGATGAGAATTTGGGTTTTTTCAGTTTTTGCGGGGCCGCGACGACAAATGGAGGCCCCCCAAAGAATAGAGCGGTCATTTGTCGTTGCGGCCCTAGTAGATTTGAAATTCTTCAGAATTTGTGGTTTTTTTTTTTTTGGAAATGGTATTAATAAAAATTTCGGGACAAGCAAAGAGTACCAATTTGGTGTGAATGGTATGGTGTTACTGTTGAAAATAAAAGAGAATTGTAAGATCGATCTCAGTTAAGTTGTTCATCATTGATCAAGAATAAAATTGTCCTCTTGTCATTTAATAGAAATAAGAATACAAATAGGTGTGGTACCGTTGTACCAATTAAATATTATAAATAGGACAGTACCAACGGTAAAAAAACATGTATTCAACAGTTAAAATATTTTCCCTCAAAACTCCTCATATATACTCAATTTCTCAAATTCAACAGTTACTGGTATTGAGCTAAGTACTAATTTTGAATGTAATTGTAAAGTTACCATAGTAAAATATTTTGGGCTTGAAGCTATATATCTAGTCGATTTTTTTATTAATCGAAAATAAATATAAAAAAAATATCACAAAAGAAGATCGTTTTGTGAGGGTAAAAAGTGACTTTGCATATTGCATCATTAAGAGAAGTAATCTTTATTGATTATAAGGTGATGTGACAAAAAACAATCTATTCATCAAATTTTTTTCAAAACATAATGCACAAATAATAATGTACTTGTAAATTTTGGGTACAGAGATTCTAATAAAACAATTTTATATTGTTACAGACAATTTGAATGGAGCATGTGGTACAGAAAAAAAAAATAGCATCTTTCAATTTTATTTGATGAGATCACCTCTAATTATACAAAATTACTATAAAACAATTAGTTTTTAATTTTAGAATTCTAGTTACTAGCTATTTCGATAAAATAAATTGATCAAGACATATTTTGCAATCTTGATCATAGTCACATAATGTATACATAAATAAATTACACTAAGGAAAAATAATAAAATTTTGCTAGTCTTCGTACACAATTAGTGTGTAAATTTACAGTGAGTCTAGAAATGTATGTTTTTGCATGTTTTTTGTATGATATGTTCGGTTGAGCCTCATATTAATTACATGACATATTGGTTTGATGGTATAGTAGAGCTCTTAAAGATGCATAATACTCTTTAATTTCTTTCCAATTAGTCGTTGTATAAATTAAGAAATATTAACAGATGTTAACTAGCAGAATTTGAAAAATATTCAACATATATAACTTTTTTTTTAATACTGTCTAGTTCCTTTTACATTTTGACCGTCGAAAAATATTCAACAATTATATATGCATATAAATTATTGGAGAAACAGACGATGCCTTTATATTCTTTCATTATAATGGAAGGGATTTAATTTATATTTTTCTATCAAAATTAAAGGGAATTTACACATTACGGCTAATAATACTTCAGAGAAATATTCTCATCGGAGGATTTCTTATAAATAAAACTGACATATCCTCCTTTTCAGTATAATTAAAAAATACTCAAATTTTAAATATAGGTCAGATACGTGTATTGCTAGATTTTCTTTTCACATCAACTTTATTTTACTAATATATGTTTGTAACATATTATTAATTTTAGTAATACACACTTATATTTCTTGCATTTTCTTTTAAATGACATATAGGTTTCGTATGAAATTACTTTAGATTCATATTTGTACAATATTTATATAAAGTTATATATCAAAGTAAAATAATAGGGACTTGGACCACTATTTTACTCAAAAAAAAAATCAAAACTGAAAAAAAAATAGTGTAATATTAATATGATCATCTCCAATTTTTATAACAAATTCATTTTAATTAATTATCACAATAAAAAATTAACACATCACTACAGATTTCGGACTACATGAAGTTCACTTATTTGAATAATAGTCTATAGTTGCACTGTAACAGAATTCAAATCATCTAAAACCAGCTTATAAATCTTGCAAATCAATCATGCTAACTAGACTTTACTTAAACCTGAAACGAACAACATCTGAAATGACCAATAAAGAAATATACGCCAAGGTCCCGAAACCTTTTCTAAAGAGCAAATGCAACGCTACCAAAATCTCTTTTAGAGCTAGTTGATTGAATCATTTTAAAGACCAAACAACAAAAGTTGCTTAAATACAACTCTCAGATTACAAGGATGTTGCATTAGCAAACCTCGTACATAATCACATCAACATAAAATAATCAAAGAGAAATAACCAAACGATTAATTATAGAAGCTCAGTAGCATTAATACAACAAAAGTTGCATCACAGAAACCACAACAATTTACATAATAATCTAACAAAAGAGGGGAGGGGGGAGCGGGAATCAAACCCGCATAATTTCACCAATGATCTTAACATGGGCAGACAACATATTGATCAGCTGATCAACAAATCCATTATCATTTTTAAATCTTACAATTCTAACGGTCTTAAGGAACTCCCGCTGGACTAATGCATCACTCGGTCCCTCCGGAGCAGTAGCCCATGCCCACTGAACTAATGCATCACTCCGTCTCTCCGGAGCAGTAGCCCCTGACTTTTATAGTAACAAAACAAGTTACATACAATTCATTGATCATATATCGACGGCCTACTTGATTATGTTTTAGACGGCCTTTACCATATTGTTAACTTCCTAATCCAAGACCATTCTAGTATATCAGTTTGGATTTTTAGACTATCTCATTAATTGATTCTGTTATTGTCCGCCTCCTCAATTGAGGCATGAAAAAAATAACCAGTAGCAATACAGAGAGAGAGAGAGAGAGAGAGAGAGAGAGATTACATGAAGTTTTGCAAGGTGAGCTCTTGTAGTTTAGGTGAGCGATGGAGGAAAAATGGTGCAAGATCAAAGACATTGAAACTAGAACTCACAAGTTCCACATGCTTTAAGCTGTTGAAGATTGGGCAATTTGAGAATTCCTTCTTCAGTGCCTATTTTCACAGACAAAAATTAAACTATTTTCAAAAGAAAAAAAAAAAGGAAAATCACAATGCTAATAATAAATGAGAACTTTGGATGCTTATTATAGCCATGGGATGTGTTTACCCCAAGAACTACAAACAAATATCATGTACACTGAAGTACTATTTTCAAGGAACTTTAAAAAATGCCAACAAAATGTATCTGCAAAAGTAGAAACATCACAGATTTTTTGTCTCCAATATATTGCACAGAAAGTGTACCTTTTCGTCGATGCAATGAAATTCCAACTTTAAGATTTCGAGATTTGGAAAGCTGGCAAGAAACTTAGGGACCCCAGTAATATAATCATCGTCATCATACAAAAAAGGAATAAAGATAAACGCATCAACAAGCGATGGCATATTTAGCAAGAGAATTTGCCCCTTATCCATTATATCAGTGATATGAATTTCGAAGTATAGGAGATTAGGCGTGGAAATCTGTAATCTATTTCCTTCATACCAATCACGAATAACCAACTTCTTCAATGTGTTGGAACATATCTCAATGATCCCCATAGAACGTGATATTACTAATTCTTCAAGCACTGGACACCCTAACAAAAGCTTTTTGAAAAAATCATCACTAACACGGCCAGTGAGGTTTAGGGTTTTGAGGCAAGGAAGGTTTATTGAGTTGGGTTCTATATCTACATGAGGAACAACATTTCTAAAAACCCACAGCTGTAGATCTATTAGTGATGCACAAGTGAAAATCAGATCGGTATTTAAATTGAAACATGAACATGAATCCAATTTGATTGAGCACTCTCGAGGCCCCAATTTCATCGCATCACTAATACAATCGGCAAAAACTTGAGTGCAAGGCAAGCAAACCCGACGACAATCCAACCAAAGTCGAAATCTGTTAATCACACAGGATTTGTCTCGTTTCTCCAACACATTTTTCACAAGTAATTCGAATTTGGTCACAAATTTTACAGAACCAGCACAGATGTCAAATTCCAGAACCGGCACAGATGCCCATGTGTTTGTCCATCTTTTGGACAAGATGCATGTCTGCACGGCGTTTGTTGTACTAAGAAATGATAGGATATATGTGAGAATCTCATCAGGCAAGCTACTGATCCTATCAATACCGCATCTCTTGGTTTTCATCATCTTTCACCTTCACAAAAACAATTATTCAAACACTTTCTCTGTTGTAAAATAAAATTTATAATTTCAATATAAATTAAAACATCGAATTTCTCGTATCATTGGAAATTTCTTGTCTCATACCTGTGAAGAATCAGCAGCGATAGAGGAAAGCAAGAGGGTCGTGAGGTTATGAGTGCCAAAGAGGCGATTTAGGGTTTAGGGTTTTTCCTGTAAGTTTTTTGAGACCATTTCTCGGCCCACAAGTTTTTTGAACGATCCTCAAAAAACATTATGGTTCATGAACGATCCTCACTAATTTTTTGAGACCATTTCTCGGCCCACAAGTTTTAATGCATTTTATATTTAGGCCCAAGTAGAAGCGTGAAGCCCAGACAAAGTGCAGTGCAAATCATTGCAATTCAATTACACGCGTCCCACCATCCTTAAATTCTTCCGGACACGTGGCAGTCTACTATCCTACGTGTCCTACCTAGTAGCTTCTTCCTATATATAAATTTTTTCCCCATTCTCTTTCTTTTCTTTCGTTCGATTTCTACAAACCAAATCTCACGTATCTAGTTGTATTATTCAAATCAATATCAGTTTTACAATAAAAAAATAGATTAATGTCAGGTGCTCAAGGAGCACAATCCAAGGGGTCTTACACCGCCACCACCTATCACACTGCGCCAGGTGCCGCCACAGAAGATCGACTGAAGATGGCCATAAGGTCTGACAAGGACGAGCCGGGGATGCCGGTCAATAAGTTGGAGGATAAGGTCAAGGATGCGGCCGGCTTGGGTGGGCCCGTCTTTGGTGCCAGAGCAGATGATGGTAAACCCAATCTCGGCGTTGCCGGTACCGGTTAGATTGCAGAGTTACACGTGTCATCTATGTACGCAATTTAATTTAGATAGAAAGAAGGCAAGGGATATATATATGTTGATTATAGAGTAAAAGAGAGGGGTACCAATAAATAGATTTTGACAAATTAAACATGCGCCTTGTATGCTACTGATGTAAAATTAGTAATAAATGCTTGTTTGGATGTTGTGTATGGTTTTTTACATTGTTTAGAAACATAGTAAATAAATATTGTTTATTTAAGATTTAGTTGAGATATTTACATTGTATCATGCTTAAGAAGGCATATGGACAAGCATATAGTACCAATTTGGTGCGAATGGTATGAGGTTAGCTTAGTACTAATTTTGAATGTAATTGTAAAGTTACCATAGTAAAATTTTTTGGGGTTGAAGCTATCTACAAATTTTTTGGGGTTGAGTGCTGTGCAAATCATTCCAATTGCAATTACACGTCCTTCCTAGTAGCTTGCAATTTTTTCAATGACATATATGTTTCGTATGAAATTACTTTATATTCATATATGTATATAATATCATAACTGAAATAATAGGGACTTAGATTCCTATTTTACTAAAAAAAATCAAAACTGAATTACAAAATAATGTAATATATTAATATCATGTCCCATTTTTACAGGAAATTCAGTTTAATTATCACAATATGAAATCATCATAAAAAATAACATATCACTTCGGATTTCGGACTAAATGAAATTCAGTCTATATATGGTAATTTCATTTGCAGGTGGCCGGTACTCAAATACCTATAGTTGCACAGTAACAGAATTCCAATCATCTAAAATCAGCTTATAACCTGAAATGATCAACATTTGAAATAACCAATAAAGAAATATACGCCAAGGTCCAGAAACCATTTCTAAAGAGCAAATTTAATTGAACCTATCTGACCTGCTCCTGATATGTTCTTTTCCTGAAACACTACCAGTATCTCTCTTAGAGTTATTTAATCGAATCATTTGAAGATCAAACAAAACTTGCTTAAATACAGCTCTCAGATCACAAGGATGTTGCATTAGCAAACCTCGTACATAATCACATCAACATAAAAATATCAAAGAGAAATAACTAAACATTAAAATTATAGAAGCTCAGTTGCATTACATAACAAAAGAGGGGGAAAAAGTAGGAATCAAACCCGCACAATATCACCAATGATCTTAACATGAACAGACAACTTATTGATCAGCTGATCAACAAATCCATTATCATTTTTAAATCCTACAATTCTAACGGTCTTAAGGAACTCCCGCTGGACTAATGCATCACTTAGTCCCTCCGGAGTTGCAACCCATGTTGCAGCCCGTGTAATCTACAGGAACAAAACAAGTTACATAAATTTCATTGATCATATATCGACCCTTCTACAAGGGCTTACTTGAGGGAGTAATTTGAAAAACACCTGGTTTTAAATGGCCTTTACCATATTGTTAACCTCCTAAGCAAAGACCATTTTTAGTATATCTATTAACTCTGTAAATACTCGAAACTTGTCATTTTCTTTATTCAATAAATTTGGATTTTTAGAGTATCTCATTAATTGACTATGTTTTTGTCTGCCTCTTCAATTGAGGCATGGAAAAGATAACCAGTAGCAATACAGAGAGAGAGAGAGAGAGAGAGAGAGAGAGAGAAGTTACGGAGAAGTTTTGCAAGGTGAGCTCTTGTAGTTTAGGTGAGCGATGAAGGAAAAATGGTGCTAGATCAAAGACATAGAAACCCAAACTCACAAGTTTCAGACACTATAAGTTTTTGAAGACTGGGCAATTAGATATTCCTTCTTCAGTGCCTATTTTCACAATGTAAAATTAAAACTATGTTCAAAAGAAATGAAAATCACAAAGCTAATTATAAATGAGAACTTTTGATGCTTATTATAGCCATGGGATGTGTTTACCCCAAGAATTACAAACAAATATCATGTACACTGAAGTATAGGCATTTAACATGACCAACATATAACATGACCAAATAAAGGTTTTGTTTGTTTCCAAAGTACCTTAACAAATGCCAAATTAATATGCAAAAGTAGAAACCTCGCAGATTTTTTATCTCCAATATGTTGCAAAAGAGTGTACCTTTTCGTCAGTGCACTCAAATTGTAGCTTTAAGCATTCAAGATTTGAAAAGCTGGCAATAAGCTTGGGGACCCCACTAATATAATCATACTCATCATAATCATCATCATACCACTTAGGAATTGAGATGAACGCATCAACAAGCGATGGCATATTTATCAAAAGAACTTCCCCTATATCTATTATAGGATATATGTCCATGATATCAAATTCAAAGTACATGAGATTAGGTGTGGATATATGTAATTTTTTTTCTTCGTTCAAATTATGAATAACCAACTTCTTCAAAGTGTTGGAACATATCTCAATGAACCCCATGGAACTTGATAGTACTAATTCTTCAAGAACTGGACACCCTAACAAAAGCTTTTTGAAAAAATCATCACTAACCCTGCCAGTGAGGTCAAGGATTTTGAGGCAAGGAAGGTTTATTGAGTTGGGTTCTATAGCTACATGAGGAACACCATTTATAGAAACGCATAGCTGTAGATCTATTAGTGAAGCACAAGTGAAAATCAGATCGGTATTCAAATTCAAATTTGCAGACAAACGCAGTTTGATTGAGCACTCTCGAGGCCCCAACTTCATTGCATCACTAATACAATCGGCAACAACTTGAGTGTAAGGCAAGTAATACCCACAATAATCCAACCGAAGTCGAAATCTATTAATTACACAAGATGTCTCTCGTTTCTCCAACACACTTTTCACAAGTAACTTGAATTTGGTCACAAATTTTACAGCCATTTTACCTACAACAATATTTGACATTAACTCAAAATCTTTAATGTCAAATTCCAGAACCGGCACAGATGTCCATGTGTTTGTCCATCTTTTGGACAAGATGCATGTCTGCACAGCATTTCTTGTACTAAGAAATGATAGGATATATGTGAGAATCTCATCAGGCAAGCTACTGATCCTATCAATACCGCATCTCTTGGTTTTCATCATCTTTCTCCTTCACAAAAACAATTATTCAAACACCTTCCTGGCACAACTCTGTTGTACGATAAAATTTGTAGTTTCAATATAAATCTAAACATCGAATTTCTCATATGATTGGAAATTTTTAATTTCAACAGGAATCACTAAAATCAGTAAACAATAAAATAAAGTTTAAAACTGGCATACCTGTGAAGAATAAGCTACAAGAGGATAGAGCAGAGAGGAGGTCAGCGGGAGAATCGGATGAGAGACAGAGGAGGGGATCGGCTGTAGGGTTTATTAGGGTTTTTACAGTTTCTCTTTCTATTTCGCCTAGGGTTTATGAACGATCATTACAAATTTTTTGAGACCATTTGTCGGCCCACAAGTTTTGAGGCATTTTATATTTTAGGCCCAATCAGATGCGTGAATCCCAGACAGAGTGCTGTGCAAATAATCGCAATAGCAATTACACGTGGCAGTCAACCCTAGATTAGACGGATTTTAAGAAAGTTAAATCTCTTAACAGATAGATAGATCATAGATCAATTATTTAAATGTATGTAAAGCAATGAAAAAATCAGATGAAATGTAAAAAATAATGTGAAAAAACTGTAAAAAATTGTAAAATAAAGAAATAATATTGGTTATGCATGTATTGTGTTATTTGTCGTGCTCTTTTTTTCAGTAGGTGACCACGACACACAAATGGATACGGCAGGGGACACATGACTCATTTGTCTCTAAATGCAATACGAAAATTAAAATTTTGCGAGAAATAAACATGACTTAAATGCAAATACAATTATTCGTCGTTCTCCCTCCCAAGCTTAAACAAAACATTGTCCTTAATACATTCATTTTCACAAGAAAAGAAACATAGAAGAAGACATGGAAACTTACAAGAACTTCGAACTTAATTTGGCCCCGCCTCTCAATCTCTCTCCCTTGTTACTACTCTATCATCGTGGCAGCCGTAGTCCTTTTGAGTAAAGTTGGAGGTCAAGCCACTCAACTATTTAATGCCTATGTTGTTCTTACAACAAAAAAAAAAATTCTTATCAGGATTTCAAATCCATGACCTCTCACATATAGATTATGTGTCTTTGCCACTAGATAAAATGCTAGTTCTAATTGACTCTTAATATTGATATGCTTCTTCTTTCATTTATTTTTATTACTCGTGTACTTAAATGTTTCTAAATATATATCTCATCATTAGTTGTTGTTATAATAATCTATGAGATGAATTGTTTAGCATCAACAATATACTTAAACATATATGAGATGAAGTTAACCGTTTAATTAGTTAAATATTTGTTGATTCAATTGTGATATATATATTTGTTACTTGAATTTTGAGATTGTTTTTGTATCGAGACGGTATGTTTTTTTAGAGGACTGGGGATTGGATCCCATGGAATTTCTTTTAATTGATAATTTCGGATATATTGGCTTTCTGTTAGCACAATTTCAAGAATATATATAAAAGACATAATTAACACTATAGAGTCAGACTCAGCGCTTGGCTGTGATTTATGCTCATAATCATTATATTTTTGAGAAAAACATTAAAATGTGAAAATTATTTAAAATTTATCATAGAAGTTAGAAACTCATAATAAGTAATTTAGCGGACGCGTGCAATTTTTCTTGTAGCAGCGTCTCATAATGAGATTTAAAATGTAGAAATAGAAACTGAAGTTTAATGTACAAGTCAGATTGGATCAACTAATTTTGAAATTTTGAGCAACCCAAAGAAAAAAGATTATATAAATTTAACAAATATAAAATTTAATTTAAAGATTATATAAATTGTCAAATAAATAATTGTTAAGTGATTCCATATCATCATCTTAAATCTTATACAAAATAGATCGATTACATATTATTTTATTTCTACTTGTGTACATCATGATTTAATTTGAATATATATGAACTCTGATTAAAATGAAGAATAAAAGTTGCAAAAATGGAGAAAGATATCTCTTAGAATTTTGTCCCAATTTGAATTAGCATTTTTGTCTAAAACATAATTATAGAGTTTTCAGAATTTTAAAAGAAAATAAAATTGTCTAAAATTCTAGACCGAAGATGGCCATACGGTCTGAATTCGCATCCTCTGACATATCTCATATTTTGCGTGACTTTTTGAAAAATATTAACCGTTCAATACGTTATGCCCGAATCTCAAAGCTAAAATAATACTAGCCCCTGCACTATTCCTGAATAGGTACCGGACACATCAGTCATGCATACAAAATATAAGGTATCTAAAATATACAAATTTTGCGAAAATTTTAATTGAATAGGCACCGGACACGTCAGTCACATAATGTATACATAAATAAATTATTCAGGAAAAATAATAAATAAATTTGCTAGTCTTCATACACAATTAGTTTGTGAATGTAAAGTAGGCTAAACATGCATGTTCTTACATGTTTTTTGTATGAAATGTTCGGTTGAACCTCAGATTAATTATATATAGTAGAGCTATTAAATATGCAAAATACTCTTTAATTTCATTCCAACTAGTCGTTGTATTTATTAAGAAATATTAACAAATGTTAACTAGCAGTTTCTTTTACATTTTGATTCTGAAAAATATTCAACATATATAACTTTTGTTTATATTATCTAGTTTCATTTACATTTTGATTATGAAAAATATTCAACATATATAACTTTGGATAGATAATTACATATAAGTTATTGGAGAAAACTGATGATATCTTTATATTCTTACATTGTAATGACACAGCGAGATTTAATTTATATTATTCTATCAAAATGGAAGGGAATTTACAAATTATATGGCTCAGAATACTTATGAGAAATATGTTAATCGGAAAAAAATAAATAAAAAAATCTAACATATCCTCATTTTCAATATATTTCAAAAAATCACTTCAATTTTAAGCATGGTTCAAATATGTTTATTGATAGATTTTCTTTTAATATCTACTTCATTTTGGAGTCATACGCATTTAGAAAGACTAATATTGTGAAGTAAAGATCGTTCTAACATGTGGTGACAACAAACACTAAAACAAAATTTATTTTATTATAGTTTGTAATATTTGTAATACATAACTAGCATCGTGCCCGTGCGTTGCAACGGGGACATATTATAAGATTAAATATAATATGGAGAGACTTTTTTGTTTGACATTCACACAAAATTAATAAAACTATATATTTAAATGAAAATAAAAGACACAAATGAAAAAAACGGAGATCCAAATAATAAATAACAATAAAAGAAACAACAACAAATGAAAAAAAAAAACAGATCAAATGTAACATAAAAAAATTCTTGAAGTATCATTGCGATTTAATATCAAATTCTCCACAAGCAAGACATGTCATTAAACGATTTAGAGGAGAAATAATCTGTAAAAAAAAAATTGGGAAAGATATGATTAAATGATTCAAATAAGGATTTTCTCTACATATATATTCATGATGAAAATTATTTTAACAATGGAAATTTCTCTACAAATTATTTCTCTATACGAAAGTTCTAGATATTCTTCATTTTCTCTCCAGATCAGAAATATATGATTGTTTCCATCAGCACAAGATCTGATTTTCATCTATTCACAACCCTAAACAAAATTCAGAAAGATATGATTGTTTCCATTTTCATTGTTGAAAATATAGAGGAAGAGAAGAAATGAAACGGAAGAAACTTAGAAATAAGAAAATAATTTAATTGTTGGAATCAGAGATAGCTGTAAGGAGAAATAAGGAAACAAATCACTAGGAATTCATTTAATTTTAATTGTGACAAACCATGTAGCAGTTTATGTGGCGAGTATGTTTTTAACTAAATTTAGATTTCTACACATAAAATAGATGTATTTAATCAAAATAAGACATATTATGTGATTGAAGGGCTAATATTCAATTCGGAAATTCATCTTTCAATCTCAGCCGTTGGCGGATCAGGTCAACTACATGCATAATATAAGAATGGAGATTATTAATTTTAGTAATACATTTTTTTTTGCATTTTTCTTTTAGATGACATATATGTTTCATATGAAATTACTTTAAATTCATATATTTTTAAAATATTTATAGTTATAATATCAAAACTTAAATAGAAATGCAATATATTAATATCATCTTCCATTTTTATAGCAAATATTTTTTTTAAGGTTGGAAGCATAAGCTTTTTATAGCAAATCACTTTAATTATCACAATTAATATAACATCATCATAAAAAATAACATATATATCACTTCGGATTTCAGACTAGAGGAAATTAATCTGCATTGTTCTGCCTTGTTTGTTTCTTATTTGAATACTAGTCCATATATGGTACTCAAATACCTATAGTTGCACTGTAACATAATTCCAATCATCTAAAATCAGCTTATAAATCTTGCAAGTCAAACATGCTAACTAGATTTACATAAACCTGAAACGATCAACATTTGAAATGACCAATAAAGAAATATATATACTCCAAGGTCCAGAAACCATTTCTAATGAGCAAACTGATCTGACCCTGCAACGCTACCAGTATCTCTCTTAGAGCTATTTAATTGAATCATTTGAAGACCAAACAGCAAAACTGGCTTAAATACAGCTCTCAGATTACAAGGATGTTGCATTAGCAAACCTCGTCCATAATCATATCAACTTAAAAATATCAAAGAGACATAACTAAACGACAAAATTATAGAAGCTCAGTGGCATTAATACAACAAAGTTGCATCACAGAAACCACAACAACTTACATAATAATCTAACAAAAGAGGGGAGGGGGGAGCGGGAATCAAACCCGCATAATTTCACCAATGATCTTAACATGGGCAGACAACATATTGATCAGCTGATCAACAAATCCATTATCATTTTTAAATCTTACAATTCTAACGGTCTTAAGGAACTCCCGCTGGACTAATGCATCACTCGGTCCCTCCGGAGCAGTTGCCCATGCCCACTGTTCTAATGCATCAATCGGTCTCTCCGGACCAATAGCCCCTGACTTTTATAGTAACAAAACAAGTTACATACAATTCATTGATCATATATCAACGGCTTACTTGAGGGGGTAATTTGAACAACACCTGGTTTTAAACGGCCTTTACCATATTTTTACCTTCGTAATCAAAGACCATTTCTAGTATATCAATTTGGATTTTTCGACTATCTCATTAATTGATTATGTTTTTGTCCGCCTCCTCAACTGAGGCATGGAAAAAATAACCAGTAGCAAAACAGAGAGAGAGAGAGAGAGAGAGAGATTACACGGATGTTTTGCAAGGTGAGCTCTTGTAGTTTAGGTGAGCGATGGAGGAAAAATGGTGCAAGATTAAAGACATTGACACCCCAACTGTTGAAGACTGGGTAATTAGATAATTCCTTCTTCTGTGCCTATTTTCACAAAGTAAAATTAAAACTATGTTCAATAGAAAAAGCAAAAAAGGTAAATCACAAAGCTAATTATACATTGGAACTTTGGATGCTTATTATAGCCATGGTATGTTTTACTCCGAGAACTACAAACAAATATCATGTACACAAGTATTATTTTCAAGGAACCTTAAAAAATGCCAACAAAATGTATATGTAAAAGTACAAAACATCACAGATTTTTTGTCCCCAATATATTGCAAAGAGAGTGTACCTGTTCGTCGATCCAATCATCAACTTCTAACTTTAAGATTTCAAGATTTGGAAAGCTGGCAATAAACTTAGGGACCCCAGTAATATAATCATCCTTGTAATACCAAACAGGAATAGAGATAAACGCGTCAACAAGCGATGGCATATTTAGCAAAAGAATTTCCCCCATATCCATTATACGAATTTCGAAGTATAGGAGATTAGGCGTGGAAATCTGTCATCTATTTTCTTCATACCAGTCACGAATAACCAACTTCTTCAAAGTGTTGGAACATATCTCAATGATCCCCATATATATTACTAATTCTTCGAGCACTGGACACCCTAACATAAGCTTTTTGAAAAAATCATCACTAGCACGGCCAGTGAGGTTTAGGGTTTTGAGGCAAGGAAGGTTTATTGAGTTGGGTTCTATAGCTAGACCAGTTCCAAAAACGCACAGCTGTAGATCTATTAGTGATGCACAAGTGAAAATCAGATCGTATTTTAAATTCCAACATGCCCATGAACGCAATTTGATTGAGCACTCTCGAGGCCCCAACTTCATCACATCACTAATACAATCAGCAAGAACTTGAGTGCAAGGCAAGTAATCCCCACAACAATCCAACCAAAGTCGAAGTTTGTTAATCACACAGGATTTGTCTCGTTTCTCCAGCACATTTTTCACAAGTAACTCGAATTTGGTCACAAATTTTACAGCCATTTTACCATCGAAAGTCTTTGGCATTAACTCATCAATGTCAAATTCCAGAACCGGCACAGATGCCCATGTGTTTGTCCATCTTTTGGACAAGATGCATGTCTGCACGGCGTTTCTTGTACTAAGAAATGATAGGATATATGTGAGAATCTCTTCAGGCAAGCTACTGATCCTATCAATACCACATCTCTTGGTATTCATCATCTTTCTTTCACCTTCACAAAAACAATTATTCAAACACTTTCTCTGTTGTAAAATAAAATTTATAATTTCAATATAATGAAAACATCTAATTTCTCGTATCATTGGAAATTTCTTATCTCATACCTGTGAAGAACCGGCAGCGATAGGGGAAAGCAAGAGGATCGATTTAGGGTTTCTCCCATTTCTGTTATTTCTTTCTTTAACGGACCAACTAGAGCCTCAAAAACCAAAACATTATGGTTCATGAACGATCATCACAAATTTTTCTGGACCCCTTGTCGGCCCACAAGTTCTATATTTTAGGCCCAAGTAGAAGCGTGAAGCCCAGACAGAGTGCTGTGCAATAAAACAGAAAGATTAATATTTTCCCCATAAAATGCATTCAACTCTCTTGCCTGTTCTTCCTAGTAGCTTCCTGATAAATATAATATTTTCCCCATTCTCTTTCTTTCTTTCGTTCGATTTCTGCAAACCAAATATCACTCAGTACTTGTTATTTCTGTTTTTCCATCAGTATCTATTTTGCAAGAAAACAGAAAGATTAATGGTCAGGAGCACAACCAAAGGGGTCTTTCACCGCCACCACCTACCACGCTGCGCCCGGTGCCTCCACAGAAGATCGACCAAGAATGTCCATAAGGTCTGACAAGGACGAGCCGGGGTTGCCGGTCAATAAGTTGGAGGATAAGGTCAAGGATGCGGCCGGCTTGGGTGGGCCCGTCTTTGGTGCCGGAGTAGATGATGGTAAACCCGATCTCGGTGTTTCCGGTACGGGCTAGGTTGCTGAGTTACACGTGTCATCTATGTATGCAATTTAATTTAATTAGGAAGAAGGCAACGTGTGTGTCTTGATTATAGAGTAAAATAGAGCTGTACTAAATAACTTTTGACAAATTAAACTTTTTCTTTTTTTTGTGCCTCCATCATGCTTCTATTTTTAAACATTAATAACTCAAAATTTTAAACTTAAAAGTCAAAATAAAACCGTTAGATATGATCTACATAATTTTATCTATGCATGTGTAAAAAATTATGATATTTTAACTTTGTTTTAGTTGTCATCAAGAGCTTGTAAAAACGTACTATATAATGTGGATAATTTCTAAATGTTGATTTTTTAACTTATTGATTCACATAAAAACAAAACCAAAATGTGATAATTTTTTATGAGCTCATAGAGAAAATAATATAGATCACATCTAACAGTTTTATTTTGACGTTTATGATTTACATTTTGAGTTATTATTAACGTTTTAAAAATAGAGGCATGTTGGAGGCACAAAAAATGAAGGCATTTGAACCCTCCTTTTTTTTTTCTTTTTGTTTACTTACTTATTCTCAATTCAAGAGCCGCTAAAAAAAGGAGCGTTATTTATGAATTAATGAATTTGCGCTGTGACCTACCGGTTAGAGAAAACGGATATGAACTTGTTAATTTGATTAGCGAAGAGGAAAAGAGCTTTTGAATCACCGTTTGAATTTTAAGACTGTTTTTCAGAAAAATCGGGGCTATTAGAAATGGGTTTGAAAGAACTTGAAGTAGGAGTGAAAACGGATCGTATTAGGGCTGCTAATGAGTCAAGCTCTCAAAACTCAGCTTAGCTCGTCATATAACTAAACAAGCTCAACTCAGGTTCGGCTCAGTCTTGAAGAAAAAAGCTCAGCTCATAACTCACGAGCTTAACTCATGTCATAACTCGCGAGCTCAACTCATGCCCAGCATTAGAAAAACAAACATTTACTTGACTATTACAAGTCATAACCTTAGCTAAACTATTCCCGCAAATCAAACATAACCAAGCAGTTTGAATGAAACAAATGTGCCACGGCAAAGCAAATTTCAACAGAGAGCACAACATGACTGATTGTTTTCATATACCACAAAATCACAACTGAGTACTGACACCAAACAAAACTGTTATAAAATCCTTACTACCCACATATTTGAATTCAACATTTTTTGCATAACTAAAAGTTGTTGGGTATTTTTTAAAATTCTTACTACCCACACATATATTCGACTGTTATAAAATTGTCTTTTATTTATTTTATTTGTTACAATCCGCGACTCTATTATAAAATTCCCCTGTCTATTCAAATGATTAATTAAAACAAAACAAGAAATGAGATACAACAAAGTTACAACAACCATTATAAAATTCCCCTCTAGAAGAGGAGGGATCAAGTTACAACAAATTTGAGTTACAACAAAGTTACAACAACCATTTTTTCCATTTTCAAAGTCCAAATCATCGATCCAAACCATTCAACATGATCTCCACAATAAAATGTGCTTGCAGATCAAATTTTACATATTTTTGAATGTTTTTACTATTTATTAAGTATTTTACAAAAACTAGTCATATTCAGACCATTGAATTTTGTACCCATCTTAATAAATAGTAAAAAAAATTCAAAAAAATGTAAAATTTGATGTGGAAGAAATATTGGATGAGATGAGACATAAGTTAAAAATATTTTATGTTTTGAGTGGGTGCACAAGAATAATTGGACCAAATTTTTGATAGATATGCAATAATTATAACTAACCCTAGCACATCCAAGTGTCATGTTTTATGGAACGATGAGACTGGAGAGCAACTGCATCTGCATGACAGCAGTTTGCCAGTTTCACAGGTACGCCGTACGGATGTTCCCTTCGCAATTTGCATTCATCACAACAGAATTGATTGTTTTCAATTTAAAGAGAAGAGACTCATTGGCTCATGAGCCGGCTCTAGCTCGGTCCTGTTTGAGTGATAAAATATGAGCCGAGTCGAGTTCGAGCTTTACTTAGTTTAGGGCCTGGCTCAATACAATTTATTGAGCAGCTCAACTCATTGGCTCATGAGCCGGCCCGGCTCATTAGCAGTCCTAATCGTATATGAAGCGGATAGTGGTAAAACCATATTGATATGTTTATATAGAGTACAACTAGGGTGTTTTTAAGCTCACCAAGTCTCTTTTTAAAAAAAAATCTATCGGATTGGCTTCAAACAACACATCTAAACTGTTGAAACTAATCAATTTTCACGAGTGATGAATTTACATGTCAAATTTATAATTTTTCGAACTAGTTTAGTATAAAGTCAAGTGGTAAAAAAATGATGAAAAATGAACTCATTAAAATTAACTTATAAATCAACTTTTTTTTACCGCTCGACTTTATACTAAATTAGTTTAAATTTTTTTAAATTTAACATATAAACGCATCACTCATGAAGTAGATTGGTTTCAACGATTTGGATGTGTCGTTTGAAGTCAATCTGATAAATTTTTGAGTTAAGCTCACAAAGAAGCTTGTCGAGCTTAAGAACACCTTAGTTCTACTCGTAATAAATTTTTTTTTATTACGGTTAATAATACTTCAGAGAAATATTCTCATCGGAGGATTTCTTTTGTTATTTTTTATAAATAAAGCTGACATATCTCCTTTTCAGTATAATTAAAAAATGAGAAAAGGTATTAATCCCCAATTATCAATCCCCGGAAAATCCCCAGATGTTTTGGATAAGCTTTTAACTGGCTTTTAACGGTCGGTCCAACTCCAAATAATTTTATTAAAAACTAACTTTTCTGATCTCTTTTGTCTTTCTCAATTTATCTGATCGGCTCCTTCTTCTCCGATGAATCTAAAAACTAAAATCCAAATAAATTGAGACCTTTTGAATCTGAAGAAATCAAGAGCTCTCTCTCACAGATAGCAAAGGAGATTAACGCGGCCAGATCGTAGCCGCCCCTATCTTCCTCACACTCTGACCGTGCTCCGCCGTTTCTCTCTCCGCGTCGCCCCTCCGTCGTGTCCTGCTCTATACGGTCAGTATCCGACTTGAATGCCACATCGCAGCGCTTCCTGTCGTCCGATTATGCCTCGTTCCTATCTCAGGTTGTAGATCCAGTGAAGTACACTTCGAAAACTCTGGACGCACCGACGTGACAGCGCTCGCCTCTCCGCCGTCTCCGCTCGGCCTCACTCCTCTTCCTCCGTCTCTCCTCTGCTGTCTGTTTCCTCTCTCCAGGTAATTGCCTCGTCCAATTTCAGAGTTTTGTAATATCTAACGAGTTAATTGAAGCTTGTAATATCTAACTGCTGATTTTTCTTCTTCAATATCAAGTCCAGAAAAAAAATTAAAACAATTTAATTGAGATGGTAGATACCAGTATCATTTGGTATGCATTTGGTTAAGAAGGTTCATGGGAGAACTAACAGCTTATTTTAATAAGTTTGATGGTAGATAGCATTATAATTAGACGAATCCCAAACCAAAATATTTCATGATACCAGTATCAAGACCAGTTCCAATTCTAGTGTATCTCGCTTCACTACTCTATATTTCATGAGATTATTGCAAGACTTACACTATTTCTTTTTTCTTTGCACAATGTATGAACATAATTTATTTGTTTTTTTTACTGGTTTTCTTTTGTTTAATATCAAATAAATAAAGAATTGTTAATTCGAATCAATATTTTTCAGACTCACGCCGGTGAGAGTATAACCCCTCCAGTTAGGCCTAAACCCCAGCTCCTTACCCCTCCTCTCTCTCTCTCCTCTCCTCTCCGTTCTTCTCTGGAAATCCTTCCCAATGGAGGACGCTGCCTCATATCAGCAGGACCAACGTTCTAAGGCGCGTGATGAACGCCCGCCTCGTACAAAACTCTATCTAGTATCTACCAAATCTTCTTTTCACTCCCCGTCGTTGTTACTTGCTTTCTACCTGGTTCGAATCAAACCGAACCTCAATCGGGACATGAAAAGGGGGAGAAGATAAACTATGTGTTCAAAGTGGTGCTGATCGGCAAGTCTCAGATCTTGTCTCGCTTCGCTCGCGATGAGTTCAGTCTCGACTCGAAAGCCACCATTGGGGTGGAGTTTCAGACGTGAACTCTATCGATTCAAAACAAGAATATAAAGGCTCAGATCTGGGATACCGCTGGTCAAGAAAGGTATTTCTCTTCTTTTTTTATATAGTCCTTTTCTACTTTTACTAATTTAGTTAAATTAAAGTACTTGATCTGCTGCTGGCATTTTTAGCTTTTCGTGTGTTTTATATCTGTGCTCATTTGGAGTCTTAACCTCACTTTATGGCATCGCTAACAAAGGGTTATTGAAAGAGTTTACGATTTAATGTTTAATTATGGCTCATTTGCATTAAACTGCCTCTTCTCTGGCAAATTTAATCTATTATAAACAAAGTAGATCATTGCATTATTAACTGGTACATATTAGTACTAACCTGTCTGGCACAGTATGTTGCCAGTAAAGTACCAACTCTATAGAGTATTAATGAACTTTTTATCTCCACCCTCTAGAAACTTAAATGAAGAACTTTTTATCGTTTTGTTAATTTCATTTTTTTTTATTTGAATTGAATTTCCGATCTCGTTTCTTTTGTTGAAATCAAAATTACACCGATCGTTGTCTTAATATCGTTTTTTTCAGTTGTTTGATTCATTCTATATTTTGTTTCACAGTATTCGATTTCACGTTCGAATTCATCAGAGTCGATTTGAATTGAAGGCTAGCAGTGAACTTTAAATTCGGTGAGTTATTTAATTATTTTATTTTACAGGATTGATGCAATAGATTTACAGGTTGTAGTTATTATTTTACACGATTGTTTTGTTAGGATTCACTTTGGATTCTGATTTAACGCCAGCAGTAGTTATTTAGTAATTTACATGATTCATCAATATATTTACAGGTTGTAGTCATTATTTTACAGGATTCATGCAATACATTCTATATTTTGTTTCACAGTATTCGATTTCACGTTCGAATTCATCAGAGTCGATTTGGATTGAAGGTGAACTTTAAATTCGGTGAGTTATTTAATTATTTTATTTTACAGGATTGATGCAATAGATTTACAGGTTGTAGTTAATATTTTACACGATTGTTTTGTTAGAATTCACTTTGGATTCTGATTTAACGCCAGCAGTAGTTATTTAGTAATTTACAGGATTCATGCAATACATTTACATGTTGTAGTTATTATTTTACATGATTCATGCAATACATTTACAGGTTGTAATTATTATTTTACAGGATGCATGCAATAGATTTACAGGATATAGGTACAATTTTACAGGATTCATGCAATAGATTTACAGTTTCACAGTAATTTATAGGATATATGTACTTGTTTAAAATTTCAGTATTTATCTATTAACTTTAATGTATGGATGAATTTTATTACAGGATGTATTGATCAGGTAATTTTGTTAACTTTAGCATTTTATAGTATATATGCATTATTTCACAAGATTCAAGCAATAGTTTTATAGGTTATGTAAGTTATGTAGGATATATGTAAGAATTTACAGTATGGTTATACAAGTTTATAACATGATGTAATTTATATGATACATATAGCAATTTTATAGGATATATGCAACAATTTACAGGATTCACTTTTGTTAATCATAGTTAGAGGATTTGTTTAACAGTTGTACTCATAAACAACATTAGACAGTTCATTTATCTAGTAAGTTTACAGTATTGATGTAGTTTATTACAGGAAGTATTAGTCATGTGTAAAGTTTATGTATTAGACGGTTTTTACTATGATTCACTAGGGTTACAGTATTCACTTTAGTTTACAGCATATGTGCAATTTTACAGGATATATATAATAATTTTACAGGATACATATGATAATTTTACAAGATACAGATAACAATTGTTAATATTTATTTATGGATCTATATCATGTAAAATAAGCCTTCAATACTGTCAAATTAGCAGATGCAAATTATGTATTAGACAGTTTTTACTGTGATTCACTTTGGTTACAGTATTCTTTTACTGTGATTTACTTTTAGTTTACAGCTTATGTGTAATTTTACATTATAAATTTCACAGGATACATCAACAATTTTGCAGGATACATACAACAATTTTACAGTATGTTGCTTTGAATGTTTGCATCTGCTAATGGTTCGTAACTCCAATTTTTAACCTTGCTTATTTATCTATTTTTTTTGCAGGATGATATATCCAAAGAACGTGTTGTTCTAGCAATGAAACTTCTCACTCATCCGAATAATGTGCACCAGAGGGTTATGAAGTGAAGAAGCCATGTTTGTATTGATGTATTAGTCATGTTTTTTTATTGAAGTTTTGTTTGTGCTTGTGAACAATTAAAGTTGTTTACAATATTCTGTGAAATTATAGGTGGTAACAGTTATGGGTGGTGACATATTACAGTTGTTGGTTATAGTTTATGATTTTGAACAGTTAATTTTGTGATTAATGAAATTTTATAACTTGTATATGTTATTTGGATACAATTTTACAGTATTGAAGTTTTGTTGTTAAAATATGTCAGTTTTATAGTTTGCATCTGCTAATTTTATAGTATGTAAGTCTTATGTCACATGATATAGATCGATATACAAATATTAATAATTGAAGAAAAAAATTACGTAAAAAATAAAAATACGAAAAAAATAAAAAAATAAATTTAAAATTTTAATATCGAAAAAAAAATTTGATGCAAAACAAATTAATTTTGCACAATTTTAGATGTTATTTGTAAATAACTACAAGTTTGAGAAGTGGTTTGTTTTTGAAACCTTCTAGAAGCCATCAGTTTTCAAGTACAGCCGGAAGTACAGTGTTTTTGCAAGTTGCTAACTGTTTGTAACTAACTTGGGGACCACTTCCAACTAACTTGGATTGTCAGTCTTTTAAACTTCTTATTATACATGATCTAAGAAGAGAGAGAGAAAGAGAGAGAGAGAGAGGGGTGGGTGAGAGAGGAGTGACAGCGAGATACTAAAACGAGAGAGAAAGAGAGAGAGAGCAGGCGATTTTGGCGGAGTGACAGCGAGATACTAAAACGATGGCCACCGAACAAGGAGGAGGAGAGCAGGCGGCCTGGCAAGTGGTGCACCGGCGCCGCCGGTTCCCAATAAACTGGAGGTCCCAGCCTGCGAGCACCCCGGGGATAGGAGGGTTCCAGCCAGTCTCAACTAGGGCCACCTATGCTGAAGTGGCCCGGCGCCCGGCAGCTAGCCCAGACCGACACCACCAACCAGGCACTCGACCAATGCGGCAACCTACGCCGCCCACACCTCAGGGCACCGAGTACTATGTGTCACCACACAGCCCATCCCTTCTTCGCTTCCCCCCATCTACGAAATTTGGTGAGTGGCGGGGCCGCTGTTTCAGGTGCTGCCGAGTGGGGCACACCATGGCAACCTGCCGCAATCCAAGGAAGTGTGGAAAATGCTGGAAAAACGGTCACGTTGGTGCTCACTGCAAGCGTCCGGTTGCCCGACCATTGAACACTATCAGAGATACTCCGGCTAGAGAGGCAATGGCTAAAGGAGAGCCTGGGTTTGACGAACTATTGACTGACTCATTTCCTTATCGAACGCCGGATATGCCGGTAGGCCGGCCCAAAAGGATGCATGTATTTGCGGACCGCGACGACAACTATTTTCAGCAGCTAGAAAAGCTACAGAACCACTCCGTCGTGATGCATATGGGCTCTTATCAGCAGGATTTGTCACCTGAGAATGTAGCAGCCATGGCGGTGCGATCTCACTTAGTTTCTAGAAGTGAGATCACGGTTAGCTGCTTGACTAACTCACGGTTCCTGATCACGCTACCGGTGGGCGTGGCCCCGGACACATTCATCCATGCTATGCCTCCAGATATATGGGATGAGGGGTTCAACTTCCAGCTGTGGTCGCCTCGAGATGGAGCGGCCATATCAATCCCCCAGTTTAAAGTTCTCCTAAGCCTCGACGGTATCCCACCTCATCTGTACAATGAAAAGGAGGCCATGAATATAGTAAGCAAGTTTGGAGTATTTCTAGGTTCGGTGGAACAGGAGCACCCCTCGCAGAGGGTCTCATGGTGGGCAGTGGCCGGCGTAGATGCGCTTGAGCACATACCGCATGTAGCAGTCATGCACTCGGGTGGCCTAAGTTATGAGGTGCATATAACTCCCATGAAATGGGCGAAGGGTCAGTCTTTTAAACTTCGTATTTTAAATTCCAACATGCCCAAGAAAGCAATTTGATTGAGCACTCTCGAGGCCCCAACTTCATCGCATCACTAATACAATCAGCAAGAACTTGAGTGCAAGGCAAGTAAACCCCACAACAATCGAACCAAAGTTGAAATCTGTTAATCACACAGGATTTGTCTCGTTTCTCCAACACATTTTTCACAAGTAATTCGAATTCGGTCACAAATACAGCCATTTTAACCTCAACAAGATGCATTGACTCAAACTCTTGATTGTCAAATTCCAGAACCGGCACAGATGCCCATGTGTTTGTCCATCTTTTGGACAAGATGCATGTCTGCACAGCGTTTCTTGTACTAAGAAATGATAGGATATAAGTGAAAATCTCATCAGGCAAGCTACTGATCCTATCAATACCGCATCTCTTGGTATTCATCATCTTTCACCTTCACAAAAACAATTATTCAAACACCTTCCTGGCACAACTCTGTTGTTCAATAAAATTTGTAATTCCAGTATAAATGAAAACATCTAATTTCTCATATCATTGGAAATTTCTTGTCTCATACCTGTGAAGAATCGGCAGCGATAGAGGGAAGCAAGAGGGTCGTGAGGTTATGAGTGCGAAAGAGGCGGTTTAGGGTTTAGAGTTTTTCCTGTAAGTTTTTTGAGACCATTTCTCGGCCCACAAGTTTTTTGAACGATCCTCAAAAACATTATGGTTCATGAACGATCCTCACTGATTTTTTGAGACCATTTCTCGGCCCACAAGTTTTAATGCATTTTATATTTAGGCCCAAGTAGAAGCGTGAAGCCCAGACAAAGTGCAGTGCAAATCATTGCAATTCAATTACACGCGTCCCACCATCCTTAAATTCTTCCGGACACGTGGCAGTCAACTCTCCTACGTGTCCTACCTTGTAGCTTCTTCATGTATATACATTTTTTCCCCATTCTCTTTCCTTCTTTCGTTCGATTTCTACAAACCAAATCTCACGTCTCTTAGTTGTATTATTCAAATCAATATCAGTTTTACAATAAAAAAAGAGATTAATGTCAGGTGCTCAAGGAGCACAACCCAAGGGGTCTTTCACCGCCACCACCTATCACACTGTGCCCGGTGCCGCCACAGAAGATCGACTGAAGATGGCCATAAGGTCTGACAAGGACGAGCCGGGGTAAGGTCAAGGATGCGGCCGGCATATGGACAAGCATATGTTTATAACATAGTAAATAAATATTGTTTATTTAAGATTTAGTTGAGATATTTACATTGTATCATGCTTAAGAAGGCATATGGACAAGCATATAGTACCAATTTGGTGCGAATCGTATGAGGTTAGCTTAGTACTAATTAATTTTGAATGTAATTGTAAAGTTACCATAGTAAAAATTTTTGGGGTTGAAGCTATCTACAAATAATAACATGTTTTTATAGTAGCTTCTTCATATATATAATTTTTTTTCGAATATCTCTTTCTGTCTTTCGTTCGATTTCTACAAACCAAATCTTACTCTAGTTTTTATTCAAATCAATATCAGTTTTGCAATAATAAAAAAAATCGGGGCTATTAGATTTCGCAAAACATTGTTATATTTTTAATTCTTTTTTTATGCTACAGAAAAAAAAAATCTGTTTGAAAGAACTTGAGAGGGACAGGATGACAGTGACAGGACACACACAGGTTGATCAGGCCTTCGTCAATCACTCCGGAAATTGGGATTTTCTGAATCAACATTAGAAATTGGGCTTTTTCACAAATTAACGGATTTCTTATGTGTTTATTAGAATGTTTAGAATTTGGTCAATTTCGAACACGAATGACAAATAGATGGGTCCAAAGAAAAAAGTCTCGTTTTAGACTCGAATTTTGATGCATTTCCGATTTATGGTCTAAATTGTTTGAGAGAAACGCAGCGGAAATGTGTTCTCTTGTCCGTATTTGTTTTAAATTGACATAGCACAATGATACAAATTACATTACTACTACTGTTATTATATCACAGTATGGTATAATGTTATATTAATCCAACTCGCTGTTCATCAAATAATATTTTTGTTCTTCTAAATAATACAAATTATATTATTTTAACTATTATCTGAATAATATTATCCACTTATACTTTTCCATTTTACTATATAGATATTATTTTACTATTATCCACTTAAATTTACCAAACGTGGCTAGTAGGACCTGACAGAAACAGCCAATCACAAATCAAAGTCATTGTTTTGTTGGATTGGTAAGAATAGATCTCCTAGAAAGCGGTGTACGAAGAGCCAAAGTACCATCATTACCGGCGTACCTACTACAACAGGAAACACGTCTCACCTGGGGACTCCAACACCCGTCGCTCACCTCTGCTGCTACAGTATTATTTTTCCAAGAAAGGACAGCATGCACGATGCTCAACTCATAATCACATACTCAACCTATTTTCGAGTACAATCAGGCCTCAGTCACACATCTCACAATCCCTGCCTACAAAAACCCTCAACAGTTATCCACCACTCCCCACCACAAATCACACAACTCACAATACTTCAAAATTCACATCTCACAAGCACCATTTCACACTGTTGAGGAACAATCCTAAACCACGAGTTGCCCACCGTCCCCACCACCTCAACCAACACTTATGCCCAAGTTCTCAACTTACCAGTACTGACCCCTCATGTACTAGCAGCACCTCAACCACCTGTACCGGCCGCACCATACCATCAATCTCCGTGGCGATTTTACATGAATCAAAACCACCGGACCTTTATAACACCACAAGCCAATGCAGAGAACACATCTCCCGTGGTTGACCAGGAACCTGAGCCCTTCCACCAGCCCAAACCACCGACTGTGGAAGAATTGTTGTTACAATGGTCTTGAGTTTGGTCAAGATCAGAACGACTGTACCAGCAAAGATCGGGTGTGTGCTCGGTGCTGGGTGGCCGGCCACATGGCCCGGGACTGCCACCACACTCCAATTGAAGGACTTTGCTGCACTCAAGTAATGTATGCAGATGACAAGAGAATAGGATAGTTGCAACCCAATACAACACTCAAATTGAATATCTTTACAGCACACTCATAGTCTCCAAATGGCAAGAGAAGATAGTAGTTGCAACACGAATACAACACCTCAATTGAAGGTCTTTGCAGCACTCTAGTAGTGTCTCCAGCTGACAACATAAGAGGGTAGTTACAATCCAAATATAACACCCCAACTGAAGATCTTTACAGCACACTAGTAGTGTCTCTAGATGACAAGAGAAAATGGTGGTTGCAACCAAAAACAACACTTCAATTGAAGGTCTTTGAAGCGCTCTAATATTGTCTCTAGAGGGCAAGAGAAAATGGTAGTTGCAACCCTAATATAACACTCCAATTGAATGACTTTGCAGCACTCTAGTAGTGTTCCGGATGGCAACAAAAGAGGTTAGTTGCAATCCTAATACAACACTCCAATTGAAGTTTTCTGCAACACACTAGTAGTGTTTCCATATGGCAATAGAAAAGGGTGGTCACAACCCTAATACTACACTCCAATTGAAGGTCTTTGTAGCACTATAGTAGTGTCTCCAAATGGCAATAGAAGATGGTATTTGCAACCCTAATTGTAACGCCTCTAAATCCGGGTATATTTTAAATTTAGAATCCAATTTAGAACAAAATAAAAATAAAAATAATATATAGTTCAGAAAATAATTTATAAAAAGGCAATCAAATAAATAACAAAACGTTTTATAAATTTACATGAAAGTTATATCTAAATTCTGCATATAATTTTAATTATACATTGCTTAGCCCAATTAGTAAGCCCAAATTAGAAATATGCAATTCTAAGTTTAGCCCATATTCAATAATATAATCAACCCAACCCTCTCCTCTCTTCTCATTCCCTTGCTCCCTGTGAAAAACCTCCTCCCTCTTTCAATTTTTCTGTAAGTCTCTCTCTCTCTCTCTCTCTCTCTTTTGCTCTTCTTGGCCGCCCCCCCCCCCCTCTCTTCTTGGCTGCCGCCGGCCACAAGAGGCCCAGCCGAACCCACCCCTCTCTCCCTCTTGTGCCGCCATCTCCCTCTCTTCTCCTTTGGCTAGCCGACAGCCCCCACCACCGGCCCCCCCTCTCCTCGTTGCCTTCCCCCTCTAGCCGTGCCTCTCTTTCTCTCTACCCTTCCCCTTCCTTTGTGCCGCCGGCCACCACAAACCCTAGACCCGAAACCCAATACCCTAGACCCGAAACCCTATGCCCAAGACCCGAACCCCTGAGGTTGAACCCAAAACCGAAAACCCTAGACCCAATAACCCAAATTGCAAATTGAACCCTCTTCTATTTTAAAATTGGTCTAGTTATACAAGAATCAAGGTTATTACTCAAATTTAATTACCAAATTGAATTGGTGGGAAGAATCGAGGGTGGTAGTTTAGTTAATTAAATTGAATTGTGGGGAAATGAATTGAGACTTGTAGGTATTGTAAATTACACATTGGAATTGATGTGGATTAAATACTTGTACTTGACCTTTGGATGACAATTGCCATGAAATAAATATAAATTGTGAATAGGGCTATAGGATTAAGACTTTCTTTACGAATGTCATGCGAACTTAAGGGTGTTAAATTGAATATAAATCCTGTAGATTAAGTAGAAATGAGAATCTAATCAAGTGTGTTGAAACTTAGGAGCAAACCGCGAGCCTCTAGGAGACGCTGAGAATACGCGAGATCCCAATATACGCTCAAACGAAGTCACTGAGAATACAGGTGCGGGTTCCTGGTCATTTTACAAATAATACGAAATGCATGGATTAAGGTAGGTAAATCCTTTTTCCCAGTCTGGTAGATAAACTGCATGTTGAGAATGTCGAACACTCGGTTGTTTTTGTGTAGAATTGCATTGATAGGAAATTTTGGATGCATTGAATTGAACTGACAGGAATGGTAAATGTGAATGAGAAAACGGAGAGTTTTTAAATGAATTGTTTTAAATTGGGGCCGTCTCTGTGTGGCGGTTCTGCATGTATTTTGGAAAATCGCGTCATCCTTGTGTGGCGATTCGTTGGGCTGTCCATGTGTGGTAGTCCAGAGTGTGAAATGTGAACAGAACGGGTCGTCCTTGTGTGACGGTTCGCCGGATGGGTCCCCGCAATGGCCCATCTAGAGTGTGATTGAACGGGTCGTCCTTGTGTGGCGATTCGCCGGATTTCTATGTACGGGCATGGATTTCCAGAGTGTGGAATTTAAAAACCTTAAACGTGAATTTAAAAGAGGCGGGGATGAAAATTGTTTTGAAATGATTGCATATCTGAATTGATAGGAAATTTGGGGAAAATTTTGAAATCTTTACTTTATTGTTATTTGGGATATTAAATGCATTGATTTGTAAAAACACCGGGCTGGAACTAAATCCCGCACTGAGAGATAGTTCGATCTCTCACCGTACCACCTTTTATGTGAGTTCCAGGAAATGGAGAAGAAGACATGGAGGAAGGCCGTGAGTGAGGAATTAGCGGAAGTTCTTAAAGTAGCCACTATTTGTTTAAATTTATATTTGTATGAACTATATATTGTGTAGACATGGCGGTAACTGTTTGACTAGCCATGTCTGACATATTTTCCCTTTCTATTTGTTTGTGAACTCCTTTTATGTTTAATATAGTGGCTTGTTGGTTGTATTATTGATAATGTATGTGATGTGCTTAACGCCTTGCGTTTGAATGCGCGGCGGGTTGTCCGGGGGTGTGACACTAATACAACACCACAATTGAAGATCTTTGCAGCACACTAGAAGTGTATCCATATGACAACAGAAAAGGATAGTTGCAATCCTAATACAACACTCCAATTGAAGGTCTTTGCAGCACTCTAGTAGTGTCTCTAAATGGCAAGGGAAGTGGGTAGTAGCAACGCTAATATAACTCTCCAATTGAAGGTCTTTACATTACTCTAGTAATGTCTGCAGATGGCACGAGAAGAGGGCAGTTGCAACCCCAATACAACACTACAATTGAAGATCTTAGCAGCACACTAGTAGTGTCTCCAGGATGGCAAGAGAAAAGGGTAGTTGCAACAATAATACAACACTTTAATTGAAGGTATTTGAAACACAATAGTAGTGATTCTATATGGAAAGAGAAGACGGTAGTAGCAACCCTAGTACAACACCCCAATTGAATGTCCTTGCAACACTTTAATAGTGTCATCAGATAGAAAGAGAAGATGGTAGTGCAAACCAATTATAACAATCCAATTGAAGGTCTTTGTAGCACTTTAGTAGTGTCTCCAAATTACAACAGAAGAAGGTAGTTGCAACCCTAATACAACGCCCCAATTGAAGGTCTTTGCAGCGCACTAGTAGTATCTCAAGATGGCAATAGAAGAGGGTAGTTGCAACCCTAATACAACACTCTAATTGAAGGTTTTCGCAGCACTTAAGTAGTGTCACCGAATGGCAAGAGAATAGGGTAGTTGCAACCCTAATACAACACTCCAATTGAAGGTTTTTGCAGCACTCTAGTAGTGTCTCTAGACGGCCAGAGAAGTGAGTAGTTGCAAGGCTAATTTAACTCTTTAATTGAAGGTCTTTGTAGAACTCTAGTAATGTCTACAGATGGCAAGAGAAGAGAGTAGTTGCAACTCCAATACAACACTTCAATTGAAGGTCTTTACAGCACACTAGTAGTGTCTCCAAGATGGCAGGAGAAGGGTGTAGTTGCAACCCTAATACCACACTATAATTGAAGTTATTTTTCGCACTCTAGTAGTGTCTCCAAGATGGCAAGAGAAGGGGGGTAGTTGTCACCCTAATACAACACTATAATTGAAGGTATTTTCCGCACTCCAGTATTGTCTCTAGATACCAAGATTAAAGGGTAGTTGTAACCCAAATACAACATTCCTATTGAAAATATTTGCAGCACTCTAATAGTGTTTCCAAATGACAAGAGAATAGGGTAATTGCAACCCTAATACAACACTCCAATTGAAGGTCTTTACAGCACAAAAGTAGTGTCTCCAAATGTTAAGTGAAGAGGGTAGTTGCAACACTAATACAACACCCCAATTGAAGATCTTTGCAGCACACTAGAAGTGTCTCCAGATGACAACATAAGAGGATAGTTGCAACCCTTATACAACACTTCAATTGAAGGTCTTTGCAGCACTCTAATAATATCTCTAGATGGGAAGGGAAGTGGGTAGTAGCAAAGCTAATATAACTCTCCAATTGAAGGTCTTTACATTACTCTAGTAATGTCTGCAAATGGAAAGAGAAGAGGGTAGTTGCGACCCCAATACAACACCATAATTGAATATCTTTGCAGCACTCTGGTAGTGTCTCCAAGATGGCAATAGAAGACGGTAGTTGCAATCCTAATACAACACTTTAATTGAAGGTTTTTGAAATAGTCTAGTAGTGTCACCATATGAAGAGAAAAGATGGTAGTAGTAACCCTAATACAACACTCCAATTGAATGTCCATGCAGCACTTTAATAGTGTCATCAGATGGAAAGAGAAGAGGGTAATTACTACCCTAATATAACACTCCAATTGATGGAGCACTCTAGTAGTGTCTCCGGATGGCAACAGGAGAAGGTAATTGCAACCTAATACGACACTTCAATTGAAGGTCTCTTCAACACACTAGTAGTGTCTCCAGATGGCAATAGAAGAGAGTGGTCACAACCCTAATACAACACTTCAATTGAAGGTTTTTGCAGCACATAAGTAGTGTTACTTTATGGCAAGAGCAGAGGTAGTTTCTACCCTAATACAACACTCCAATTGAAGGTCTTTGAAGCATAATAGTAGTGTCTCCATATGGCAAGAGAAGATGGTAGTTGCAACCCTAATATAACACTCCAATTAAAGGTCTTGCAGCACTCTAGTAGTGTCTCCAAATGGCAATGGAAGTGGGCAGTTGCAATCCTAATAAAAGTCTCCAATTGAAGGACTTTGTTGCACTCAAGTAATGTCTGCAGATGGCAAGACAAGAGGGTAGTTGCAACCCTAATGCAACATTCCAATTGAAGGTCTTTGTAGCACTCCAGTAGTGTCTTCAGATATCAACAGAAGAGGGTAGTTACCACCATAATACAACACCACAATTGAAGGTCTTTACCGCTCACTAATAGTGTCTCCTGATGGCAAGAGAAAATGGTGGTTGCAACCCAAATACAACGCCCCTATTGAAGGTCTTTATAGCACACTAGTAGTATCTCAAGATGGCAACAGAAGAGGGTAGTTGCAACCCTAATACAACACTCCAATTGAAGGTTTTTGCAGCGCTTAAGTAGTGTCACCGAATGGCAAGAGAAGAGGGTAGTTGCAACCCTAATACAACACTCCAATTGAAGGTTTTTGCAGCACTCTAGTAGTGTCTCTAGACGGCCAGGGAAGTGGGTAGTTGCAACGCTAATTTAACTCTTTAATTGAAGGTCTTTGTAGCACTCTAGTAATGTCTGCAGATGGCAAGAGAAGAGAGTAGTTGCAACTCCAATACAACACTTCAATTGAAGGTCTTTACAGCACACTAGTAGTGTCTCCAAGATGGCAGGAGAAGGAGGTAGTTGCAACCCTAATACCACACTAAAATGGAAGTTATTTTTCGCACTCTAGTAGTGTCTCCAAGATGGCAAGAGAAGTGGGGTAGTTGTCACCCTAATACAACACTATAATTGAAGGTATTTTCCGCACTCCAGTATTGTCTCTAGATACCAAGATTAAAGGGTAGTTGTAACCCAAATACAACATTTCTTTTGAAAATATTTGCAGCACTCTAATAGTGTATCCAAATGACAAGAGAATAGGGTAATTGCAACCCTAACTCCAATTGAAGGTCTTTTTAGCACAAAAGTACTGTCTCAAAAGTAGTGCCTCCAAATGTTAACTGAAGAGGGTAGTTGCAACACTAATACAACACCACAATTGAAGATCTTTGCAGCACACTAGAAGTGTCTCCAAATGGCAACATAAGAGGATAGTTGCAACCCTTATACAATACTTCAATTGAAGGTCTTTGCAGCACTCTAGTAATGTCTCTGGATGGGAAGGGAAGTGGATAGTAGCAAAGCTAATATAACTCTCCAATTGAAGGTATTTACATTACTCTAGTAATGTCTGCAAATGAAAAGAGAAGAGGGTAGTTGCGGCCCTAATACAACACCAAAATTGAATATATTTGCAGCACTCTGGTAGTGTCTCCAAGATGGCAAGAGAAGACGGTAGTTGCGACCCTAATACAACACTTTAATTGAAAGTTTTTGAAACAGTCTAGTAGTGTCACCGTATGGAGAGAAAAGATGGTAGTAGTAACCCTTATACAACACTCCAATTGAATGTCCATGCAGCACTCTAATAGTGTCATCAGATGGAAAGAGAAGAGGGTAGTTACTACCCTAATATAACACTCCAATTGAAAGTCTTTGGAGCACTCTAGTAGTGTCTCCAGATGGCAACAGGAGAAGGTAGTTGCAACCTAATACGACACTTCAATTGCAGGTCTCTTCAACACACTAGTAGTGTCTCCAGATGGCAATAGAAGAGAGTGGTCACAACCCTAATACAACACTTCAATTGAAGGTTTTTGCAGCACATAAGTAGTGTTACTTTATGGCAAGAGAAGAGGTAGTTTCTACCCAAATACAACACTCCAATTGAAGGTCTTTGAAGCACAATAGTAGTGTCTCCATATGGCAAGAGAAGATGGTAGTTGCAACCCTAATATAACACTCCAATTAAAGGTCTTGCAGCACTTTAGTAGTGTCTCCACGTGGCAAGGGAAGTAGGTACTTGCATTCCTAATAAAACTCTCCAATGGAAGGTTTTTGCAGCACTCGAGTAATGTCTACAGATGGCAAGAGAAGATGGTAGTCACAACCCTAATACAACACTTCAATTGAAAAAGTATTTGCAGCACATATGTAGTGTCACTGGATGGCAAGAGAAGATGGTAGTTGCAACCCTAATATAACACTGCAATTAAAGGTCTTGCAGCACTCTAGTTGTGTCTCTAAATGACAAGGGAAGTGGGCAGTTGCAATCCTAATAAAACTCTCCAATTTAAGGACTTTGCTGCACTCAAGTAATGTTTGCAATTGACGGTCTTTGTAGCACAATAGTAGTATCTCCATATGGTAAGAGAAGATGGTAGTTGCAACCCTAATATAACACTCCAATTAAAGGTCTTGCAGCACTCTAGTAGTGTCTCCAAATGACAATGGAAGTGGGCTGTTGCAATCCTAATAAAAGTCTCCAATTGAAGGACTTTGTTGCACTCAAGTAATGTCTGCAGATGGCAAGAGAAGAGGGTAGTTGCAACCCTAATGCAACACCCCAATTGAAGATATCAACAGAAGAGGGTAGTTACCACCATAATACAACACCACAATTGAAGGTCTTTACCTCTCACTAATAGTGTCTCCTAATGGCAAGAGAAAATAGTGGTTGTAACCCTAATACAACTCCAATTGAAGGTCTCTTCAACACACTAGAAGTGTTTCCAAATGGCAACAGAAGAGGACAGTAGCAACCCTAATACAACACTCCAATTGAAGGTCTTCGCAACACTCTAGTAGTGTCTCCATATGACAAGCGAAGTGGGTAGTTGCAATCCTAATAAAACTCTCCAATTGAAATACTTTGCTGCACCCAAGTAATGTCTGCAGATGGTAAGAGAAGGGTAGTTGCAACCCCAATACAACACTCTAATTGATATCTTTACAGCACACTCGTAGTGTCTCCAGATGGCAAGAGAAGAGGGTGGTTGCAACCCAAATTTAACAACCCAATTGCAGGTCTTCGTAGCACTCTAGTACTGTCTCTAGATGACAACAGAAGATGGTAGTTACCACCCTAATACAACACCCCAATTGAATGTCTTTACAGCACACTAGTAGTGTCTCTAGATGACAAGAGAAAATGGTGATTGTAATCCTAATACAACACTCTAATTGAAGGTCTTTGAAGCACTCTAGTATTGTCTCCTAACGGTAAGAGAGGAGAGTAGTCGCAACCCAAATATAACACTCCAATTGAAGGTCTAGTAGTGCCTTCAAATGTTAATGGAAGAGGGTAGTTGCAACCCTAATACAACTCCCCAATGGAAGATCTTTCCAGCACACTAGAAGTGTCTCCAGATGGCAACAGAAGAGGATATTTGCAACCCGAATACAACACTCCAATTGAAGGTCTTTGCAACACTCTAGTAGTGTCTCAAGATGGCAAGGGAAGTGGGCTGTAGACAAGCTAATATAACTCTCCAATTGAAGGTCTTTACAGTACTCTAGTATTGTCTGCAAATGGAAAGAGACGAGGGTAGTTGCGACCCCAATACAACACCACAATTAAATATCTTTGCAGCACACTAGTAGTGTCTCCAAGATGGCAAGAGAAGACGGTAGTTGCAACCCTAATACAACACTTTAATTGAAGGTTTTTGAAACAGTCTAGTAGTATCGCCGTATGGAGAGAAAAGTGGGTAGTTGTAACCTTAATACAACACTCCAATTGAATGTCCTTGCAGCATTCTAATAGTGTCATCAGATGGAAAGATAAGAGAGTAGTTGCAATCCTAATATAACACACCAATTGAAGATCTTTGTAGCACTCTAGTAGTGCCTCCGGATGGCAACAGTAGAGGGAAGTTACAACCCTAATACAACACTCCAATTAAAGGTCTCTGCTCCACACTAGTAGTGTCTCCAGATGTCAATACAAGAGGGTGGTCACAACCCTAATACAACACTTCAATTGAAAGTTTTTGCAGCACATATGTAGTGTCACTGGATGACAAGAGAAGATGGTAGTTGCAACCCTAATATAACACTCCAACTAAAGGTCTTGCAGCACTCTAGTAATGTCTTCATATGGCAAAGGAAGTGGGTAGTTGCAATCCAAATAAAACTCTCCAATTGTAGGACTTTGCGGCACTCAAGTAATGTCTGTAGATGGCATGAGAAGAGGGTATTTACAACCCTAATACAACACTCCAATTGAATATCTTTACAGCACTCTCGTAGTGTCTCCAGGTGGCAAGAGAAGAGGGTAGTTGCGACAATAATATAACACCCCAATTGGAGGTTTTTGTAGCACTCTAGTAGTGTCTCCAGATAGCAACATAAGATAGTAGTTAACACCCTAATACAACACCTCAATTCAAGGTCTTTACAGCACACCAGTAGTGTCTCTAGATGGCAAGAGAAAATTGTGGTTGTAACCCTAATACAACACTTCAATTGATGGTCTTTGAAACATTCTAGTATTGCCTCCAAACGGTAAGAGAGGAGGGTAGTTGCAACCCAAATATAACACTCCAATTGAAGGTCTTTGTTGAACTCTAGTAGTGTCTCTAAATAATAACAGAAGAGAGTAGTTGCAATCCGAATACAACACCCCAATTGAATATGTTTGCAGTAAACTAGAAGTGTCTCCAGGTGGCAACAGAAGAGGATAGTTTGCAACCCTAATACAACATATCTAATTGAAGGTATTTGCAGCACACTAGTAGTGTCTTTAGATGGCAAGAGAAAATAGTGGTTGTAACCCTAATAGAACACTCCAATTGAAGGTCTTTGAAGCACTCTTGTATTGCCTCCAAACGGTAAGAGAGGAGGGAAGTTGCAACCCAAATATAACACTCCAATTGAAGGTCTTTGTTGTACTCCAGTAGTGTCTCCAAATGTTAACAGAAGAGGGTAGTTGCAACCCTAATACAACACCCCAATTGAAGATCTTTGCAGCACACTAGAAGTGTCTCCATATGGCAACAGAATATGATAGTTGCAACCCCAATACAACACTCCAATTGAAGATCTTTGCAGCACACTAGTAGTGCCTCTAGATGGCAAGAAAAAGTGGTGGTTGTAACCCTAATACAACACTCCAATTGAGGGTGTTTGAAGCACTTTAGTATTGTCTCCAAACGGGAAGAGATGAGAGTAGTTGTAACCCAAATATAACACACCAATTGAAGGTGTTTGTAGTGCTCTAGTAGTGTCTCCAAATGTTAACAGAAGAAGTTAGTTGCAACCCTAATGCAACACCCCAATTGAAGATCTTTGCAGCACACTATAAGTGTCTCCAGATGGCAACATAAGATAATAGTTGTAACCCTAATACAACACTCCAATTGAAGGTCTTTGCAGCACTCAAGTAATGTCTGGAGATGGAAAGATAAGAGGGTAGTTGCGACCCAATACAACAACACAATTGAATATCTTTGCAGCACACTAGTTGTGTCCTTAAAATGGCAAGAGAAGAGGGTAGTTGCAACCCCAATGCAACACTCTAATTGAATATTTTTTACAGCACCCTCGTAGTGCCTCCAGCTGGCAAGAGAAGTGGATAGTTGCGACAATAATGTAACACTCCAATTGTCTTTACAGTACTCTAGTAATGTCCTCACATGGAAAGAAAAGAGGGTAGTTGCGACTCTAATACAACACCACAATTGAATATTTTTGCAGCACTAGTAGTGTCTCCTACATGACAGGAGAAGACGGTAGTTGCAATCCTAATACAACACTTTAATTGAAGGTTTTTTAAACAGTCTAGTACGCCGTATGCAGAGAAAAGAGGGTAGTAGTAACTCTAATACAACACTCGAATTGAATGTCCTTGCAGCAATTGTGTCTTCAGATGGAAAGAGAAGAGGGTAGTTACTACCCTAATATAACACTCCAATTGAAAGTCTTTTCAGCACTCTAGTAGTGTCTCCGGATGGCAACAGAAGAGGGTAGTTGCAATCCTAATACAACACTCTAATTAAAGGTCTAAGCAACACACTAGTAGTGTCTCCAGATGTCAATAGAAGAGGGTGGTCTCAACTCTAATACAACACTTCAATTGATGGTTTTTGTAGCACATAAGTAGTGTCACTTGCTGGCAAGAGAAGAGATAGTTGCAACCGTAATACAACACTCCAATTGAAGGTTTTTAAAGCACAATAGTAGTGTGTCTCCATATGGCAAGTGAAGATGGTAGTTCCAACGCTAATATAAAACTCCAATTAAAGGTCTCGCAGCACTCTGGTAGTGCCTCCATATGGCAAAGGAAGTAGGTAGTTGCAATCCAAATAAAACTCTCCAATTGAAGGACTTTGCTACACTCAAGTAATGTCTGCAGATGGCAAGAGAAGGGGGTAGTTGTACCCCCAATACAATACTCCAATTGAATATCTTTATAGCACACTCGTAGTGTCTCCAGGTGGCAAGAGAAGAGGGTAGTCGCGAAAATAATATAACACCCAAATTGGAGGTCTCTCTAGCACTCTAGTAGTGTCTCCAGATAGCAACAGAAGAGGGTAGTTAACACCCTAATACAGTACCCCAATTGAATGTCTTTACGGCATACTAGTAGTGTCTCTAGATGGCAAGAGAAAATGGTGGTTGTAACCCTAATACAACACTCCAATTGAAGGTCTTTGAAGCACTCTTGTATTGTCTCCAAACAGTAAGAGAGGAGGATAGTTGCAATCCAAATATAGCACTCCAATTAAGGTCCTTGTAGCACTCTAGTTCTGTCTCCAAATATTAACAGAAGAGGGTAGTTTAAAACCTAATACAACACCCCAATTGAAGATCTTTGCAGCGCACTAGAAGTGTTTCTAGATGGCAACATAAGAGGATAGTTGCGACCCTAAAACTACACTCCAATTGAAGGTCTTTGCAGCAGACTAAATGGCAATGGAAGTGGGTAGTTGCAACCCTAATACAACACTCTAATTGAATATTTTTAGAGCACCCTCGTAGTGCCTCCATATGGCAAGAGAAGATGATAGTTGCGACAATAATATAACACTCCAATTGGAGGTCTTTATAGCACTCTAGTAGTGTCTCCAAATGTTTACCGAAGAGGGTAGTTGTAACCCTAATACTACACCCCAATTGAAGATCATTGCAACACATTAGAAGTGTCTCCATATGGCAACATAATAGGATAGTTGCAACCCCAATACAACACTCCAATTGAAGGTCTTTGCATGACAGTGTCTCTAGATGGCAAGAGAAAATGGTAGTTGCAACCAATAACACTCCAATTGAAGGTGTTTGTAGCACTCTAGTAGTGTCTCCAAATGTTAACAGAAGAGGGTAGTTGCAACCCGAATACAACACCCCAATGGAATATCTTTGCAGCATACTAAAAGTGTCTCCATATGGCAACATAAGAGGATAGTTGCAACCCTAATGCAACACTCCAATTGAAGGTCTTTGCAGCACCCTATCAATGTCTCTAGATTTCAAGAGAAGTGGGTAGTAGCAAAACTAATATAACTCTCCAATTGAAGGTCTTTACAGTTATCTAGTAATGTCTGCAGATGGAAAGAGAAGAGGGTAGTTGCGACCCCAATAGAATACCACAATTGAATATCTTTCCAGCAGACAAGTAGTGTCTTCAAGATGGCAAGAGAAGACGGTAGTTGCAACCCTAATACAACACTTTAATTGAAGGTTTTGTAAATAGTCTAGTAGGGTCGCCGTATGCAGAGAAAAGAGGGTAGTAGTAACTCTAATACAACACTCCAATTGAATGTCCTTGCAGCAATCTAATAGTGTCATCAGATGGAAAGAGAAGAATGTAGTTACTGCCCAAATATAACATTCCAAATGAAAGTCTCTGCAACACACTAGTAGTGTCTCCAGATGTCAACAGAAAAGGGTGGTCACAACCCTAATACAACACTTCAATTGAAGGTTTTTGCAGCACATAAGTAGTGCCACTTAATGGCAAGAGAAGAGATAGTTGCAACCCTAGTACAACACTCCAATTGATGTTTTTGAAGCACAATAGTAGTGTCTCCATATGGCAAGAGAAGATGGCAGTTCCGACCCTAATATAAAACTCTAATTAATGGTCTTGTAGCACTCTGGAAGTGTCTACATATGGCAAAGGAAGTGGGTAGTTGCAATCCAAATAAAACTCTCCAATTGAAGGACTTTGCTGCACTGAAATAATGTCTGCAGATGGCAAGAGAAGAGGGTAGTAGCAACCCCAATACAACACTCCAATTGAATATCTTAACAACACACTCGTAGTGTCTCCAGGTGGCAAAAGAAGAGGGTAGATGCGACACTAATATAACACCCCAATTGGAGGTCTATGTAGCACACTAGAAGTGTCTCTAGATGGCAAGGGGAGTTCTTTACAGTACTCTAGTAATTCTCCAAACGGTACTCTAGTAAGTCTCCAAACGGTAAGATGGGAGGGTAGTAGTAAACCAAATACAACACTCCAATTGAAGGTCTTTGTTACACTCTAGTAGTGTCTCCAAATGTTAACAGAAGAGGATAGTTGTAACCCTAATACAATACCCCAATTGAAGATCTTTGCAACACACTAGAAGTGTCTCCAGATGACAACAGAAGAGAGTAGTTACCACTCTCATTCAACACCCCAATTGAAGATCTTTGCACCACAGTGTCTTCAGATGACAACAGAAGAGGATAGTTGCAACCCTAATACAACACTACAATTGAAGGTCTTTGCAGCACACTAGTAGTGTTTCTATATGGCAAGAGAAAATGGTGGTTGTAACCCTAATACAACACTCCAACTGAAGGTGTTTCAAGCACTCTAGTATTCTCTCCAAACGGTAAGAGAGGAGAGTTGTTGCAACCCAAATATAACACTCCAATTGAAGGTCTTTGTAGCACTCTAGTAGTGTCTACAAATGTTAAAATTAGAGGGTAGTTGCAACCCTAATATAACATCCCAATTGAAGATCTTTGCAGCACACAAGAAGTGTCTCCTGATGGCAACATAAGAGGATAGTTTCAACCCTAATACAACACTCCAATTGAAGGTCTTGGCAGCACTCAATCAATGTCTCTAGATTTCAAGAGAAGTGGGTAGTAGCAAAACTAATATAACTCTCCAATTGAAGGTCTTTATAGTACTCAAGTAATGTCTGCAGACGGAAAGAGAAGAGTGTGGTTGCGACCCCAATACAACACCACAAATGAATATCTTGGCAGCACACAAGTAGTGTCTCCGAGATGGCAAGAGAAGACGGTAGTTGCAACCCTAATACGACACTTTAATTGAAGATTTTGTAAATAGTCTTAGTAGTGTCGCCGTATGCAAAGAAAAGAGGGCAGTAGTAACTCTAATACAACACTCCAATTGAATGTCCTTGCAACAATCTCATAGTGTCATCAGATGGAAAGAGAAGAAGGTAGCTACTGCCCTAATATAACACTCCAATTGATAGTCTTTGCAGCACTCTTGTAGTGTCTCCGGATGACAACAGAAGATGGTAGTTGCAACCCTAATACAACATTCCAATTGAAGGTCTCTGCAACACACTAGTAGTATCTCCAGATGTCAATAGAAGAGGGTGGTCACAACCCTAATACAACACATCAATTGAAGGTTTTTGCAGCACATAAGTAGTGTCATTTCATGGCAAGAGAAGTGATAGTTGCAACCCTAATACAACACTCCAATTGAAGTTTTGATGCACAATAGTAGTGTCTCCATATGGCAAGAGAAGATGGTAGCTCCAACCCTAGTATAAAACTCCAATTAATGGTTTTGCACCACTTTGGAAGTGTCTCCATATGGCAAAGGAAGTGGGTTGTTGCAATCCAAATAAAACTTTCCAATTGAAGGACTTTGCTGCACTCAAGTAATGTCTGCAGATGGCAAGAGAAGAGGGTAGTTGCAACCCCAATACGACACTCCAATTGAATATCTTTACAGCACACTCGTAGTGTCTCCAGGTGGCAAGAGAAGATGGTAGTTGCGACAATAATATAACACCCCAATTGAAAGTCTCTGTAGCACTCTAGTAGTGTCTCCAGATGGCAACAGAAGAGGGTAGTTAGCACCCTAATACAACACCCCAATTGAAGGTCTTTACAGCACAGTAGTATCTCTAGATGGCAAGTGAAAATGGTAGTTGCAACCCCAATACAACACTCCATTTGAATATCTTTACAGCACACTCGTAGTGTCTCCAGGTGGCAAGAGAAGAGGGTAGTTGCGACAATAATATAACACATCAATTGGAGGTCTTTGTAGCACTCTAGTAGTGTCTCCAGATGGCAACAGAAGAGAGCAGTTAGCACCCTAATACAACACCCCAAATGAAGGTCTTTATAGTACACAAGTAGTGTTTCCAAGATGGCAATAGAAGACGGTAGTTGCAACCCTAATACAACATTTTAATTGAAGATTTTGTAAACAATCTAGTGGTGTCACCGTATGCAGAGAAAAGAGGGTAGTAGTAACTCTAATACAACACTCCAATTGAAAGTCCTTGCAACAATCTAATAGTGTCCTCAGATGGAAAGAGAAGAAGGTAGCTACTGCCCTAATATAACATTCCAATTGATAGCCTTTGCAGCACTCTAGTAGTCTCTCCGGATGGCAACAGAAGAGGGTAGTTGCAACCCTAATACAACATTCCAATTGAAGGTCTCTACAACACACTAATAGTGTCTCCAGATGTCAACAGAAGAGGGTGGTGACAATCCTAATACAACACATCAATTGAAGGTTTTTGCAGCACATAAGTAGTGTCATTTCATGGCAAGAGAAGAGATAGTTGCAACCCTAATACAACACTCCAAATGAAGTTTTGAAGCACAATAGTAGTGTCTCCTTATGGCAAGAGAAGATGGTAGTTCCAACCCTAGTATAAAACTCCAATTAATGGTATTGCACCACTTTGGAAGTGTCTCCATATGGCAAAGGAAGTGGGTTGTTGCAATCCAAATAAAACTCTCCAATTGAAGGATTTTGCTGCACTCAAGTAATGTCTGCAGATGGCAAGAGAAGAGGGTAGTTGCAACCCCAATACAACACTCCAATTGAATATCTTTACAGCACACTCGTAGTGTCTCCAGGTGGCAAGAGAAGAGGGTAGTTGCGACAATAATATAACACACCAATTGGAGGTCTGTGTAGCACTCTAGTAGTGTCTCCAGATGGCAACATAAGAGAGTAGTTAGCACCCTAATACAACACCCCAAATGAAGGTCTTTATAGCACACTAGTAGTGTCTCTAGATGGCAAGAGAAAATGGTGGGTGTAACCCTAATACAACACTCCAATTGAAGCACTCTAGTATTGTCTCCAAACGGTAAGAGAGGAGGGTAGTTGCAACCCAAATATAACACTCCAATTGAAGGTCTTTGTTGCACTCTAGTAGTGTCTCGAAATGTTAACAGAAGAGAGTGGTTGCAATCCAAACCTAATACAACACTCCAATTGAAGATCTTTGCAGCACACTATCAATGTCTCTAGGTTTCAAGAGAAGAGGGTAGTAGCAAAACTAATATAACTCTCCAATCGAAGGTCTATACATTACTCTAGTAATGTCAGCAGATGGAAAGGGAAAAGGGTATTTGCGACACTAATACAACACCACAATTGAATACCTTTGCGGAACACAAGTAGTGTTTCCAAGATGGCAAGAGAAGACGGTAGTATCAACCCTAATACAACACTTTAATTGAAGATTTTGTAAACAATCTAGTAGAGTCGTCGTATGCAGAGAAAAGAGGGTAGTAGTAACTCTAATACAACACTCCAATTGAATGTCCTTGCAACAATCTAATAGTGTCCTCAGATGGAAAGAGAAGAAGGTAGCTACTACCCTAATATAACACTCCAATTGATAGTCTTCGCAGCACTCTAGTAGTCTCTCCGAATGGCAACAGAAGAGGGTAGTTGCAACCCTAATACAACATTCCAATTGAAAGTCTCTGCAACACACTAATAGTGTCTCCAAATGTCAACATAAGAGGGTGGTCACAACCCTAATACAACACATCAATTGAAGGTTTTTGCAGCACATAAGTAGTGTCATTTCATGGCAAGAGAAGAGATAGTTGCAACCCTAATACAACACTCCAATTGAAGTTTTGAAGCACAATAGTAGTGTCTCCATATGGCAAGAGAAGATGGTAGTTCCAACCCTAGTATAAAACTCCAATTAATGGTTTTGCACCACTTTGGAAGTGTCTCCATATGGCAAAGGAAGTGGGTTGTTGAAATCCAAATAAAACTCTCCAATTGAAGGATTTTGCTGCACTCAAGTAATATCTACAGATGGCAAGAGAAGAGGGTAGTTGCAACCCAAATACAACACTCCAATTGAATATCTGTACAGCACACTCGTATTGTCTCCAGGTGGCAAGAGAAGAGGGTAGTTGCGACAATAAAATAACACCCCAATTGGAGGTCTCTGTAGCACTCTAGTAGTGTCTCCAGATGGCAACAGAAGAGGGTAGTTAACACCCTAATACAACTCCCCAATTGAAGGTCTTTACAGCACAGTAGTGTCTCTAGATGGCAAGTGAAAATGGTAGTTGCTACCCCAATACAACACTCCAATTGAATATCTTTACAGCACGCTCGTAGTGTCTCCAGGTGGCAAGAGAAGAGGGTTGTTGCGACAATTATATAACACACCAATTGGAGGTCTTTGTAGCACTCTTGTAGTGTCTCTAGATGGCAACATAAGAGAGTAGTTAGCACCCTAATACAACACCCAAAATGAAGGTCTTTATAGCACACTAGTAGTGTCTCTAGATGACAAGAGAAAATGGTGGGTGTAACCCTAATACAACACTCCAATTGAAGGTCTTTGAAGCACTCTAGTATTGTCTCCAAACGGTAAGAGAGGTGGTAGTTGCAACCCAAAAATAACACTCCAATTGAAGGTCTTTGTTGCACTCTAGTAGTGTCTCGAAATGTTAACAGAAGAGGGTGGTTGCAACCCAAACCTAATACAACACTCCAATTGAAGGTCTTTGCAGCACCCTATCAATGTCTCTAGATGGCAAGAGAAGTGGGTACTAGCAAAACTAATATAACTCTCCGATTGAAGGTCTTTACAGTACTCTAGTAATGTCTGTAGATGGAAATAGAAGAGGGTAGTTACGACCCCAATACAACACCACAATTGAATATCTTTGCAGCACACAAGTAGTGTCTCCAAGATGGCAAGAGAAGACGGTAGTTGCAACCAAATACAACACTTTAATTGAAGATTTTGTAAACAGTCTAGTAGTGTCGCCGTATGCAGAGAAAAGATGGTAGTAGTAACTCTAATACAACACTCCAATTGAATGTCCTTGCAACAATCTAATAGTGTCCTCAAATGGAAAGAGAAGAAGGTAACTACTGTCCTAATATAACACTCCAATTGATAGTCTTTGCCGCACTCTAGTAGTGTCTCCGGATGGCAACAGAAGAGGGTGGTCACAACCCTAATACAACACATCAATTGAAGGATTTTGCAGCACATAAGTGGTGTCATTTCATGACAAGAGATTAGATAGTTGCAACCCTAATACAACACTCCAATTGATGTTTTGAAGCACAATAGTAGTGTCTCCATATGGCAAGAGAAGATGGTAGGTCCAACCCTAGTATAAAACTCCAATTAATGGTTTTGCACCACTCTGGAAGTGTCTCCATATGGCAAAAGAAGTGGGTTGTTGCAATCCAAATAAAACTCTCCAATTGAAGGACTTTGCTGCACTCAAGTAATGTCTGCAGATAGCAAGAGAAGAGGGTAGTTGCAACCCCAATACAACACTCCAATTGAATGTCTTTACAGCACACTCGTAGCGTCTCCAGGTGGCAAGAGAAGAGGGTAGTTGCGACAATAATAACACCCCAATTGGAGGTCCCTGTAGCACTCTCGTAGTGTCTCCAGATGGCAACAGAAGATGGTAGTTAACACCCTAATACAACACCCCAAATGAAGGTCTTTGTAGCACTCTAGTAATGTCTCTAGATGGCCAGGGAAGTAGGTAGTAGTAAAGCTAAGATAACTCTCCAATTGAAGGTCTTTACAGTACTCTACTAAGTCTCCAAACAGTAAGATGGGAGGGTAGTAGTAATCCAAATGTAACACTCTAATTGAAGGTCTTTGTTACACTCTAGTAGTGTCTCCAAATGTTAACAGAAAAGGATAGTAGTAAACTTAATACAACACCCCAATTGAATATCTTTGCAGCAGACTAGAAGTGTCTCCAGATGACAACAGAAGAGGGTAGTCTCTAACACAGCACCCCAATTGAAGATCTTTGCAACACAGTATCTCCAGCTGACAACACAAGAGAATAGTTGCAACCCTAATACAACACTCCAATTGAAGGTTTTTGCAGCACACTAGTAGTGTTTCTAGATGGCAAGAGAAAAATGGTGGTTGTAACCCTAATACAACAGTCCTACTGAAGGTGTTTCAAGGACTCTAGTATTGTCTCTAAACGGTAAGGGAGGAGGGTTGTTGCAACCCAAATATAACACTCCAATTGAAGGCCTTTGTAGCACTTTAGTAGTGTCTCCAAATGTTAACAGAAGAGGGTAGTTGCAACCCTAATATAACATCCCAATTGAATATCTTTGCAGCACACTTGAAGTGTCTCCAGATGGCAACTTAATAGGATAGTTACAACCCTAATACAACACTCCAATTGAAGGTCTTCGCAGCACCCTATCAATGTCTCTAGATGGCAAGAGAAGTGGGTACTAGCAAAACTAATATAACTCTCCGATTGAAGGTCTTTACAGTACTCTAGTAATGCCTGTAAATGGAAAGAGAAGAGGGTAGTTACGACCCCAATACAACACCACAATTGAATATCTTTGCAGCACACAAGTAGTGTCTCCAGGATGGCAAGAGAAGACGGTAGTTGCAACCTAATACAACACTTTAATTGAAGATTTTGTGAACAGTCTAGTAGTGTCGCCGTATGTAGAGAAAAGATGGTAGTAGTAACTCTAATACAACACTCCAATTGAATGTCCTTACAACAATCTAATAGTGTCCTCAGATGGAAAGAGATGAAGGTAGCTACTGTCCTAATATAACACTCCAATTGATAGTCTTTGCAGCACTCTAGTAGTGTCTCCGGATGGCAACAGAAGATGGTAGTTGCAACCCTAATACAACATTTCAATTGAAGGTCTCTGCAACACACTAGTAGTGTCTCCAGATGTCAACAGAAGAGGGTGGTCACAACCCTAATACAACACATCAATTGAAGGTTTTTGCAGCACATAAGTAGTGTCACCGCATGGCAAGAGAACAGATAGTTGCAACCCTAATACAACACTCCAATTGATGTCTTGAAGCACAATAGTAGTGTCTCCATATGGCAAGAGAAGATGGTAGTTCCAACATTAGTATAAAACTCCAATTAATGGTTTTGCACTACTCTGGAAGTGTCTCCAAATGGCAAAGGAAGTGGGTTGTTGCAATCCAAATAAAACTCTCCAATTGAAGGACTTTGCTGCACTCAAGTAATGTCTGCAGATGGCAAGAGAAGAGGGTAGTTGAAACCCCAATACAACACTCCAATTGAATATCTTTACAGCACACTCGTAGCGTCTCCAGGTGGCAAGAGCAGAGGGTAGTTGCGACAATAATATAACACCCCAATTGGAGGTCTCTGTAGCACTCTAGTAGTGCCTCCAGATAGCAACGGAAGAGTGTAGTTAACACCCTAATACAACACCCCAATTGAAGGTCTTTACAGCGCAGTAGTGTCTCTAGATGACAAGTGAAAATGGTAGTTGCAACCCCAATACAACACTCCAATTGAATATCTTTGCAGCACACTCGTAGTGTCTCCAGGTGGCAAGAGAAGAGGGTAGTTGCGACAATAATATAACACACCAATTGGAGGTGTTTGTAGCACTCTAGTAGTGTCTCCAGATGGCAACATAAGAGAGTAGTTAGCACCCTAATACAACACCCCAAATGAATGTCTTTATAGCACACTAGTAGTGTCTCTAGATGGCAAGAGAAAATGGTGGGTGTAACCCTAATACAACACTCCAATTGAAGGTCTTTGAAGTACTCTAGTATTGTCTCCAAACGGTAAGAGAGGAGGGTAGTTGCAACCCAAATATAACACTCCAATTGAAGGTCTTTGATGCACTCTAATAGTGTCTCGAAATGTTAACATAAGAGGGTGGTTGCAACCCAAACCTAATACAACACTCCAATTGAAGGTCTTTGCAGCACACTATCAATGTCTCTAGGTTTCAAGAGAAGTGGGTAGTAGCAAAACTAATATAACTCTCCAATCGAAGGTCTTTACATTACTCTAGTAATGTCTGCAGATGGAAAGGGAAAAAGGTATTTGTGACCCTAATTCAACACCACAATTGAATATCTTTGCGGCACACAAGTAGTGTTTCCAAGATGGCAAGAGAAGACGGTAGTTGCAACCCTAATACAACACTTTAATTGAAGATTTTGTAAACAATCTAGTAGTGTCGCCGTATGCAGAGAAAAGAGGGTAGTAGTAACTCTAATACAACACTCCAATTGAATGTCCTTGCAACAATCTTATAGTGTCCTCAGATGGAAAGAGAAGAAGGTAGCTACTGTCCTAATATAACACTCCAATTGATAGTCTTTGCAGCACTCTAGTAGTGTCTCCGGATGGCAACTGAAGAGGGTAGTTGCGACCCTAATACAACATTCCAATTGAAGGTCTCTGCAACACACTAATTGTGTCTCCAGATGTCAACAGAAGAGGGTTGTCACAACCCTAATACAACACATCAATTGAAGGTTTTTGCAGCACATAAGTAGTGTCACTTCATGGCAAGAGAAAAGATAGTTGCAACCCTAATACAACACTTCAATTGAAGTTTTTGAAGCACAATAGTAGTGTCTCCATATGGCAAGAGAAGATGGTAGTTCCAACCCTAGTATAAAACTCTAATTAATGGTTTTGCACCACTCTGGAAGTGTCTCCATAATGCAAAGGAAGTGGGTAGTTGCAATGCAAATAAAACTCTCCAATTGAAGGACTTTGCTGCACTCAAGTAATGTCTGCAGATGGCAAGAGAAGAGGGTAGTTGCAACACCAATACAGCACTCCAATTGAATATCTTTACAGCACACTCGTAGCGTCTCCAGGTGGCAAGAGAAGAGGGTAGTTGCGACAATAATAACACCCCAATTGGAGGTCCCTGTAGCACTCTAGTAGTGTCTCCAGATGGCAACAGAAGATGGTAGTTAACACCCTAATACAATACCCCAATTGAAGGTCTTTGTAGCACTCTAGTAATGTCTCTAGATGGCAAGGGAAGTAGGTAGTAGTAAAGCTAATATAACTCTCCAATTGAAGGTCTTTACAGTACTCTAGTAAGTCTCCAAACAGTAAGATGGGAGGGTAGTAGTAATCCAAATGTAACACTCTAATTGAAGGTCTTTGTTACACTCTAGTAGTGTCTCCAAATGTTAACAGAAGAGGATAGTTGTAAACTTAATACAACACCCCAATTGAAGATCTTTGCAGCAGACTATAAGTGTCTCCAGATGACAACAGAAGAGGGTAGTCTCTAATACAACACCCCAATTGAAGATCTTTGCACCACAGTGTCTCCAGCTGACAACACAAGAGAATAGTTGCAACCCTAATACAACACTCCAATTGAAGGTCTTTGCAGCACACTAGTAGTGTTTCTAGATGGCAAGAGAAAAATGGTGGTTGTAACCCTAATACAACAGTCCTACTGAAGGTGTTTCAAGGACTCTAGTATTGTCTCTAAACGGTAAGGGAGGAGGGTTGTTGCAACCCAAATATAACACTCCAATTGAAGGCCTTTGTAGCACTTTAGTAGTGTCTCCAAATGTTAACAGAAGAGGGTAGTTGCAACCCTAATACAACATCCCAATTGAATATCTTTGCAGCACACTTGAAGTGTCTCCAGATGGCAACTTAATAGGATAGTTACAACCCTAATACAACACTCCAATTGAAATTCTTCGCAGCACCCTATCAATGTCTCTAGATGGCAAGAGAAGTGGGTAGTAGCAAAACTAATATAACTCTCCGATTGAAGGTCTTTACAGTACTCTAGTAATGTCTGTAGATGGAAAGAGAAGAGGGTAGTTACGAAATATCTTTGCAGCACACAAGTAGTGTCTCCAAGATGGCAAGAGAAGACGGTAGTTGCAACCTAATACAACACATTAATTGAAGATTTTGTAAACAGTCTAGTAGTGTCGCCTTATGCAGAGAAAAGATGGTAGTAGTAACTCTAATACAACACTCCAATTGAATGTCCTTGCAACAATCTAATAGTGTCCTCAGATGGAAAGAGAAGAAGGTAACTACTGTCCTAATATAACACTCCAATTGATAGTCTTTGCAGCACTCTTGTAGTGTCTCCGGATGGCAACAGAAGATGGTAGTTGCAACCCTAATACAACATTCCAATTGAAGGTCTCTGCAACACACTAGTAGTGTCTCCAGATGTCAACAGAAGAGGGTGGTCACAACCCTAATACAACACATCAATTGAAGGTTTTTGCAGCATATAAGTAGTGTCATTTCATACCAAGAGAAGAGAGTTGCAACTCTAATACAACACTCCAATTGAAGGTCTTTGCAGCACATTAGTAGTGTTTCTTGATGGCAAGAGAAAATGGTGGTTGTAACCCTAATACAACACTCCCACTGATGGTGTTTCAAGCACTCTAGTATTGTCTCCAAACGGTAAGAGAGGAGGGTTGTTGCAACCCAAATATAACACTCCAATTGAAGGTCTTTATAGTACTCTAGTAATGTCTGTAGATGGAAAGAGAATAGGGTAGTTGTGACCCCAATACAACACCATAATTGAATATCTTTGCAGCACTCTAGTAATGTCTCCAAGATGGCAAGAGAAGACAGTTGTTGCAACCCTAATACAACACTTTAATTGAAGGTTTTTTAAACAGTCTAGTAGTGTCGCCGTATGGAGAGAGGATGGTAGTAGTAACCCTAATACAACACTCCTATTGATTGTTCTTGCAGCACTCTAGTAGTGTCATCAGATGGAAAGAGAAGAGGATAGTTACAACCCTAATATAACACTCCAATTGAAGGCATTTGTAGCACTCTAGTAGTGTCTTCAAATGTTAACAGAAGAGGGTAGTTGCAACCCTACAACAACCCAATTGCAGATCTTTGCAGCACACTAGAAGTGTCTCATGATGGCAACATGAGAGGATAGTTGCAATCCTAATACAACACTGTAATTGAAGGTTTTTGCAGCACTCTAGTAATGTCTTTAGATGGCAAGGGAAGTGGGTAGTAGCAAAGCTAATATACCTCTCCAATTGAAGGTCTTTACAGTACTCTAGTAATGTCTGCAGATGAAAAGAGAAGAGGGTAGTTCGACCCCAATACAAAACCACAATTGAATATCTTTGCAGCACACTAGTAGTGTCTCCAAGATGGCAAGAGAAGACAGTAGTTGTAACCCTAATACAACACTTTAATTGAAGGTTTTGGAAACAATCTAGTAGTGTCACCGTATGGAGAGAAAAAAGGGTAGTAGTAACCATAATACAACACTCCAATTGAATATCCTTGCAGCACTCTAATAGTGTCATCAGATGGAAAGACAATAGGGTAGTTACAATCCTAATACAACACTCTAGTAGTGTCTCCGGATGGCTACAGAAGAGGGTAGTTGCAACTCTAATACAACACTCCAATTGAAGGTCTCTGCAACACACTAGTAGTGTCTCTCGATGGCAACAGAAAAAGGTAGTCACAACGATAAAACAACACTTCAATTGAAGGTTTTTGCAGTACATAAGTAGTGTCACTTGATGGCAAGAGAAGAGGTAGTTGCAACCCTAATACAACACTCCAATTGAAGGTCTTTGAAGCACAATAATAGTGTCTCCATATGGCAAGAGAAGATGGTAGTTGCAACCTTAATATAACACTCCAATTAAAGGTCTTGCAGCACTCTAGTAGTGTCTCCATATGGCAAAAGAAGTGGATAGTTGCAATCCAAATAAAACTCTCCAATTGAAGGACTTTGCTGCACTCAAGTAATGTCTGCAAATGGCAAGAGAAGAGGGTAGTTGCAACCCTAATACAACACTCCAATTGAATATCTTTATAGCACACTCGTAGTGTCTCCAGGTGGCAAGAGAAGAGGGTAGTTGCGACTGTAATATAACACCTCAATTGGAGGTCTTTGTAGCACTCTAGTAGTGTCTCCAGATGGCTACAGAAGAGGGTAGTTACCAACCTAATACAACATCTCAATTGAAGGTCTTTACAGCACACTACTAGTGTCTCTAGATGGCAAGAGAAAATGATAGTTGTAACCCTAATACAACACTCCAATTGAAGGTCTTTGAAGCACTATAGTATTGTCTCCAAACGGTAAGAGAGGAGGGTAGTTGCAACCCAAATATAACACTCCAATTGAAGGTCTTTGTAGCACTCTAGTAGTGTCTCCAAATGTTAACAGAAGAGGGTAGTTGCAACCCTAATACAACACTTCAATTGAAGATTTTTGCAACACACTAGAAGTGTCTCCAGATGGCAACAGAAGAGGATAGTTGCAACCCTAATACAACACCCCAATAGAAGGTCTTTGCGGCACACTAGTAGTGTCTCTAGATGGAAAGAGAAAATGGTGGTTGTAACTCTAATACAACACTCCAATTGAAGGTGTTTGAAGCACTCTATTATTATCTCCAAACGGAAAAAGAGGAGGGTAGTTGCAACCCAAATATAACGCTCCAATTGAAGGTCTTTGTAGCGCTCTAGTAGTGTCTCCAAATGTTAACGGAAGAGGGTAGTTGCAACTCTAATACAACACCCCAATTGAAGATCTTTGCATCACACTCACGAGTATCAATTAAGGATCAACATAAACTTCAGTAGTATTTGAAATTCAATTCACATACAAAAACTTTTTAATTTTGCTCTTCAATTTAAAAGCGTCCAGACCAATATTGTCTTCCATTGATATCATTTTGGATTAATTTTAGGAATTTATTCTTTATTGATTATAATGTGATGTGACAAAATACAATTTATTCATCAATGTTTTTCACCACATGATGCGCAAATAATAATATACTCGTAAATTTTGGGTACAAAAATTCTAAAATAATTTTATATTGTTACAGACAATTTGAAGGGAGCATGTGGTACAGAAAAAAATAGCATCTTTCAATTTTATTTGCTAGATAACCTCTAATTAATTATACAAAATTATTATAAAAACAATTAGTTTTTAATTTTAGAATTATAGTTACTATTTCAATACAATATATTGATCAAACATATCTTGCATTCTTGATCATAGTCACATAATGTGTACATAAATAAATTCTATTAAGGAAAAATAATAAATAAATTTACTAGTCTTCGTGCACAATTAACGTGTGAATGTAAAGTGAGCCTAAACATGCATGTTCTTCAGTTGAACCTCAGATTAATTACATCATGACCTATGGTTGGATGGTACAGTAGAGCTCTTAAAGATGCAATATAATCTTTAATTTCTTTCCAACTAGTCGTTATTTATATTAAGAAATATTAACAAATGTTAACTAGCAGTTCCTTTTACATTTTGATTCTAAAAAATATTCAACATATATAACTTTAGAAAGGTAATTAGATATAAGTTATTAGAGAAAACTGACGATACCTTTACATTTTGAAAAACTAAAACAAAATTTATTTTAGGGTCCGCCTAGCTCTCCCCCGTGAACAATCCCCCGTTTCATCCTCCGTTAGTTGCATTAATTAAAATAGTTAGTTAGTTAGAATTTATAACTGTCAGTGTATTTTAGGAATTTGCAGAAGTATTCATATGTAGCACAACTAGTATTCATCCATCTATATGAAGGTATTCACATTTGCAATAGAAACATATTTGGATATATTACAACAAGAAAGTAGGGGACAAACAACATGTGTGGGGGACCGCACAACTGTCAGAGCATTAATTAAGTGGGGGACCGCATAACTGTCAGCGCATTAATTAAGTGGGGGACTTCTAACTACCTTCAGCTCATTTTAGAAATTTACAAAAAAAGTATTCATCTGTAGCACAACTAGCATTCATCCATCTATATAAATGTATTCATCTTTGCAATAGAATCATATTTGGACACATCAATCACTCTTCTTTTACACGTTTTTAGAGATGGGTTTTTTTTTCTCCGTTCAATCTAACCAATATTTCTGACGATCTGTGAGGAATTTTGCAATCTAAAACCACGAATGTCTTCTAAATAATTTTCTCTTTCAAATGAGATCCATGATGACATACTTTTGAGTTGTCCGTTGCACAAGTATTCACACCTCGTTATGCAAGTATTCATCCCGTATTAAGCAAGTATTCATCCTCATCGTGTAAGTGTAAATAGTTAATGTACCAAGAGTATTACACATTTTTAGAGATGGGTTTTTTTTTCTCCGTTCAATCTAACCAATATTTCTGACGATCTGTGAGGAATTTTGCAAATCTAAAACCACGAATGTCTTCTACACAATTTTCTCTTTCAAATGAGATCCATGATGACATACTTTCGAGTTGTCCGTTGCACAAGTATTCACACCTCGTCATGCAAGTATTCATCTCGCATTAAGCAAGTATTCATCCTCATCGTGTAAGTGTAAATAGTTAATGTACCAAGAATATTACAAACATATGTGCATACCAAACAAATAAAAAGTATTCATCCATAAGATATCAAGTATTCATACATATAAGTTAAAGTATTTATGCCTAAGATATTAAGTATTCATCCATAAACGTTGAAGTATTCACCTCTAAAACATTAAGTATTCATCCATATGTACTTAGTACGCACTGTTCTAATTCACCATTAATGAAGCTTTGTTCTTTGCAAATAACTCGGATCTGACCCGCCGGAGGCGGATCTGACCCGGCGGTCGACAGTGATGGATCTACTCCGGCGGAGGCGGAGGTGGGAGAGAGAGGAGGCGGAGGTGAGAGGTGGGAGACGGAGGTGGAGGTGGGAGAGGGAGGCCGAGAGGGAGAGGTGGGAGAGGGAGGCCGAGAGGGAGAGGTGGGAGAGGCGGGCGGAGGCGCAGAGGGAGAGGTGGGAGAGGCGGGCGGAGGTGGAGGCGGAGGTGGAGAGGGAGAGGTGGGAGAGGTGGGAGAGGGAGGGAGAAAGAGGAAAGAAATAAATGGAGAAAATTGGATAATTAATTTGTAGGACCATTAGGTAGTTAGAATTTTGAATTATAGTTAGAAAATGTAGTTAGTTAGTTGGGGGATGAAATGGGGGATGGATAGATGGGGGAAGATATAATTACCCTTTATTTTATTATTGTTTGTAATATTTGTAACATATAATTATTAATTTTTGGAATACACACTTATTTCTTGCATTTTTTTAATGACATATATGTACATTTTGTAAGAAATTACATTAGATTCATATTTATACAATATTTATAGTTATAATATCTAAACTGAAATAATATGGACTTAGATCCCTATTTTTACTAAAAAAAAATCAAAACTGAATTACAAAATAATGTAATATATTAATATCATCTCCCATTTTTATAGGAAATTTAGTTTAATTATCACAATATAACATCATAAAAGAAATAACATAATAGTTACACTGTAACAGAATTAGCTTATAAATCTTGCTAGTCAAACATGCTAACCAGATTTACTTAAACCTGAAACGATCAACATTAGAAATGACCAATAAAGAAATATACGCCAAGGTCCAGAAACCATTTCTAAAGAGCAAACTGATCTGTTCTTTTCCTGCAACACTACCAGTATCTCTCTTAGAGCTCTCATTAAAGACCAAACAACAAAACATGCTTAAATACAGCTCTCAGATCACAACAATGGCATTAGCAAACCTCGGACATAATCACATCAACATAAAAATATCAAAGAGAAATAACTAAACATTAAAATTTAGAAGCTCAGTTGCATTACATAACAAAAGAGGGGGAAAAAGTGCACTACAGCAAAACAGAGCTTCAGCGACCGGTATTAGCGACCGGTGGTGACGCCGGTCGCTGATTCTCAATTTCTGTCCAAAAATAAAGATTTCCACTCAAATTCTGGCGACCAACTGTATCAGCGGCCGGTCTCGGCGACCAACTGAAAGTTTTTTTTTTTTTTTTTTGTTTATCGCTGAAAAAAACGCGGTCGCTGAAAAATAAAACGCGCGCCCTAAGAGGCGCCCCCATTTCCCTTCTCTCGCGGCTCTCATTCCTCTCTGTCTCTGTTACTTCTTTCACCCCCGATCTCTCTCTTCTCCGCCTCATTTCATCTCTCTCTCTATTTTCCGTGCTCGTTGCTTGTTGCTTGATTGAAATAGACGGCCGTGAGGCGAAGGAAATTCTTGGAACCGGCCGAAGTTTGCCCCTCTTGCGATCTTTGCTCTACCCGGGTAACCCTAAACTTGTTATTTTGGATTTTTGCCTTGTGGCTTACGGCTGATGCCTTGATCGATGGCCTTCGTGCCATTTCACTTGACCTGCGGCCTTTGTGCCTTTTCTGTGATTTGCGGCCTTCGTGCCTACGTGGTTTTGCCTTGTCTCGGTTACCTGAGTATTACGGGTACTACCCCATTTTGCTATTGCCTTGGTTTTGCTTGGGTGTTGCCTTGCCTTGTGACCGATTTGGCTGTGTACCTTGCGGTTCTGTTCTGTGCTGATTTGGTACTGCACGGTGCTTATTGATTGTGTTGCGGTACCATGCCTCCGCCAAAATAAAAAACGCGGTTGCTCAAAAACCCTTTTTTTTTTTGACAAACGCGGTTGCTTGGAACGGTTGCTCTTTAGATTGTGTAATTTGTACTGATTTCATCGTGTTTTGATTGCAGATTGCTTTGTGTGGAGCATGTAGAGAAAAATGGCAGGCCAATTCTGTACCTTGTTTTTGAGTTTTTAGATACTGATTTGAAGAAATTCATCAATTCATAGAGAAAAATGGCAAGCCAATTCTTTAATTTCTCTGGCCATCAAAATATTAATTTTGTGATTGATTGATTGATTATTTTTTCTGATTGTGTAAATTTGTAGAGCTTCATGTACCAGTTGTGTATAAGGTGTGGCCCACTGCCACAAGCACGGTGTGCTTCACAGGTAATATCCCAATTTTTTATCCTTTGTATAAGTTATACTCATGAGGTACAAGATTTTTTTCTATTTCAAAACCCTGATCCTAGTGTATTGCACTATAATTCTAACAATTACATTTAAAACATTTTTGGCATTTTAGATCGTTACATTGTGGTACAGAGCTCCTGAGGTGTTGCTTGGTACAACCCACTACTCATAACTTACATTTTTAGAACTTTGCCTAAACATACTGAACAGAAATTTGATTCTGTAATTGGTTTCAACCAACAAGTTATGGGTTTCATACCAATTACCAATTCAATTAATTTTAATTGATGCACATGACCTTCAATGTATGAAATGCAGCTGAAATGGTGAGAAGACAAGCTCTTTTTCCTGGCAACTCTGAGTTACAGCAATTACTCCACATTTTCAGGTGCCAAATTTTGTTTCATATTATAGTAAAATTGTGATAATTCATTAATTCTGGTACTGCGTGGTACCAGTCCCCTTAAGGGCCTTACTGGTACTGTTTCGAGAAATGATATTCAAATTACTGATCTGAACGCATATCTTCTTTGTGTGTGTCTGTGTGTGTGTGTAGGCTGTTAGGCACACCAACGGAGAAGGAATGGCCAGGAGTTACTACTCTGAAGGACTGGCATGTGTACCCACAGTGGACGCCTCAAAATCTGGCACGTGCCGTAACAGCGCTAAACTCAGATGGCGTTGATCTACTCTCTGTATGTACCAGACTTTATATTTTTCCTTTGCTATTCCATTAAATTATTTAATTTATCATCATGTACTTTTTTTAATTAAATTTGCAGAGAATGCTTCAGTATGATCCGGCTGATAGGATATCGGCAAAAGACGCCATGGCGCATCCTTATTTTGACAGCCTCGACAAATCTCAGTTCTAACCTTTTGTTTAACAAAAATAGTAAAGGAGTATATTGAAGTGCATATCTTTTAGCACTTCACTGGATGTCTCCTTTCAAGGCTAGATTCAAAATAACATGATGTATAATTTTGGTTGTATATCATTTTAGTTTATGAATTTGATTATTTGTTGTTAAACTAATTCAAGTGTTATCAGCCCAGTTTATGAAATTCTGTTTAACAGGAATGTTATCAAATGTTTAGTTGGAAACAGTAACCCTTCTTTTCCTAGAAATGGTTCTAGGTTTGTAAAATTGAAGGTTGGAAATTCTACCAAAAGCAGGATCTTAATAATGCATTGTTTTTGGATATATGAAGAGTCTGTGGCATGTTTCGATTATCAGCGACCGATTTTTAAGTATCAGCGACCGTGAAATTTGGTCGCAGAATGTTTTTGCTGACGTCAGAAAAAAACGACAGCGACCAAAAAAAATTGGTCGCAAAAACTTATCAGCGACCGTGTGACGTATTATCAGCGACCGGTGACGTCATCAGAAGAGTATCAGCGACAATGCTTACAGCGACCGGAGCATCAGCGACCAAATTTGATTTTCAGCGACCGGAATGAGTATCAGCGACCGGCGAAAATACTATCAGCGACCAAAAATTTGGTCGCTGATGCCCCTTTCTGCTGTAGTGGTGGGAATCAAACCCGCACAATTTCACCAATGATCTTAACATGAACAGAGAACTTATTGATCAGCTGATCGACAAATCCATTATCATTTTTAAATCCTACAATTCTAACGGTCTTAAGGAACTCCCGCTGGACTAATGCATCACTTAGTCCCTCCGGAGTTGCAGCCCATGTTGCAGCCCGTGTAATCTATAGTAACAAAACAAGTTACATAAATTTCATTGATCATATATCGACCCTTCTACAAGGGCTTACTTGAGGGGGTAATTTGAACAACACCTGGTTTTAAACGGCCTTTACCATATTGTTAACCTCATAAACAAAGACCCATTTTAGTATATCTATTGACTCTGTAAATACTCGAAACTTGTCATTTTCTTTATTCAATAAATTTGGATTTTTAGAGTATCTCATTAATTGACTATGTTTTTGTCTGCCTCCTCAATTGAGGCATGGAAAAGATAACCAGTAGCAATACAGAGAGAGAGAGAGAGAGAAGTTACATAGAAGTTTTGCAAGGTGAGCTCTTGTAGTTTAGGTGAGCGATGAAGGAAAAATGGTGCTAGATCAAAGACATAGAAACCCAAACTCACAAGTTTCAGACACTTTAAGTTGTTGAAGACTGGGCAATTAGATAATTCCTTCTTCAGTGCCTATTTTCACAAAGTAAAATTAAAACTATGTTCAAAAGAAAGGAAAATCACAAAGCTAATTATAAATGAGAACTTTTGATGCTTATTATAGCCATGGGATGTCTTTACTCCAAGAACAACAAACAAATATCACGTAAACTGAAAGTATATGCATATAACATGACCAAAGAAGGGTTTTGTTTGTTTTCAAAGTACCTTAAAAAATGCCAACAAAATTAATATGCAGAAGTAGAAACATCGCAGATTTTTATCTCCAATATGTTGCAAAGAGAATGTACCTTTTCGTCAGTGCAATCAAATTGTAGCTTTAAGCATTCAAGATTTGAAAAGCTGGCAATAAGCCTGGGGACCCACTAATATAATCATACTCATCATAATACTTACTATACCAATAAGGAATAGAGATGAACGCATCAACAACCGATGGCATATTTATCAAAAGAGCATCCCCTATATCCAGTATAGGAGAGATATTAATGATATGAACTTCAAAATACATGAGATTAGGCGTGGAAATCTGTAATCTATTTCCATCATACCAATCACGAATAACCAACTTCTTCAAAGTGTTGGAACATATCTCAACGATCCCCATAAAAAATGATAGCACTAATTCTTCAAGAACTGGACACCCTAACAAAAGCTTTTTGAAAAAATCATCACTAACCCTGCCAGTGAGGTCAAGGATTTTGAGACAAGGAAGGTTTATTGAGTTGGGTTCAACAAAGTTGCACTCTCGAGGCCCCAACTTCAATGCATCACTAATACAATCGGCAACAACTTGAGTGTAAGGCAAGTAATACCCACAGTAATCCAACCGAAGTCAAAATCTATTAATTACAGAAGATGTGTCTCGTTTCTCCAACACACTTTTCACAAGTAACTTGAATTTGGTCACAAATTTTACAGCCATTTTACCTACAACAATATTTGACATTAACTCCAAATCTTTAATGTCAAATTCCAGAACCGGCACAGATGTCCATGTGTTTGTCCATCTTTTGGACAAGATGCATGTCTGCACGGCATTTCTTGTACTAAGAAATGATAGGATATAAGTGAGAATCTCATCAGGCAAGCTACTGATTCTATCAATACCGCATCTCTTGGTTTTCATCATCTTTCTCCTTCACAAAAAAAATTATTCAAACACCTTCATCTCTTGGTTGTACAATAAATTTTTTAATTCCAATATAAATCTAAACATCGAATTTCTCATATGATTGGAAATTTTTAATTTCAATAGGAATCACTAAAATCAGTAAACAATAAAATAAAGTTTAAAACTGGCATACCTGTGAAGAATAAGCTACAAGAGGATAGAGCAGAGAGGAGGTCAGCGGGAGAATCGGATGAGAGACAGAGGAGGGGATCGGCTGTAGGGCTTATTAGGGTTTTTACAGTTTCTCTTTCTATTTCGCCTAGGGTTTATGAACGATCATTACAAATTTTTTGAGACCATTTGTCGGCCCACAAGTTTTGAGGCATTTTATATTTTAGGCCCAATCAGATGCGTGAAGCCCAGACAGAGTGCTGTGCAAATCATCGCAATTGCAATTACACGTGGCAGTCAACCCTAGATTAGACGGATTAGAATAGTTTTAAGAAACTTAAATCTCTTAACAGATAGATAGATCATAGATCAATTATTTAAATGTATGTATAGCAATGAAAAAATCAGATGAAATGTAAAAAAAAAATGTGAAAAAACTGTAAAAAATTGTAAAATAAAGAAATAATATTGGTTATGTATTGTGTTTCTTTGTCGTGCTCTTTTTTTCAGTAGGTGACCACGACACACAAATGGATACGGCAGGGGACACATGACTCGTTTGTCTCTAAATGCAATACGAAAATTAAAATTTTACGAGAAATAAACATGACTTAAATGCGAATACAATTATTTGTCAGTTCTCCTTCCCAAACTTAAACAAAGCATTGTCCTTAATGTATTCATTCTCACAAGAAAAGAAATATAGAAGAAGACATGGAAACTTACAAGAACTTTGAATTTTGGCCCCGCCTCTGAATCTCTCTTCCTTGTTACTACTCTATCATTGTGGCAGCCCTGACACTTATTCTTCAGATTGAGGCTTAGTCATTTTGAGTAAAGTTGGAGGTCAAGCCACCCAACTATTTAATACTCATGTTTTTACAACAAAAAATTTGTTTCTCATCTGGGTTTCAAACCCATGACCTCTCACATAGAGATTATATGTCTTTGTCACTAGAAAAAAGGCTAGTTCTGATTGACTCTTAGTCTTGATATGCTTCTTCTTTCATTTATTTTTATTACTCGTGTACTTAAATGTTTCTAAATATATATCACATCATTAGTTTTTGTTAATAATCTATGAGATGAATTGTTTAGCATCAACAATATACTTAAACAAATATTTGTTACTTAAACAATATACTTAAGCATATATGAGATGAAGTTAACCGTTTAATTAGTTAAATATGAGATGAAGTTAACCGTTTAATGTACAAGTCAGATTGGATCAACTAATTTTGAAAATTTTGAGCAACCCAAAGAAAAAAGATTATATAAATTTAATTTAAAGAAACTTATATCAAGTATCAAATATCAAGTAACAAATATAAAATTTAATTTAAAGATTATATAAATTGTCAAATAAATAATTGTTGAGTGATTCCATATCTTCATCTTAAATCTTATACAAAACAGATCGATTACATATTATTTTGTTTCTACTTATGTACATCATCATTTAATTTGAATATATATGAACTCTGATTAAAATGAAGAATAAAAGTTGCAAAATTGGAGAAAGATATCTCTTAGATTTCGTCCCAATTTGAATTAGCATTTTTGTCTAAAGCATAATTATAGAGTTTTCAGAATTTTAAAAGAAAATAAAATTGTCTAAATTTTTTACCGGAGATATATAGCCATACGGTCTGAATTCGCATCCTCTGAGATATCTCATATTTTGCGTGATTTTTTGGAAAATTTTAACCGTTCAATACGTTATGCCTGAATCTCAAAGCTAAAATAATACTAGCCCCTGCGCTATTCCTGAATAGGCACCGGACACGTCAGTCATGCCTACAAAATATAAGGTATCTAAAATATACAAATTTTGCGAAAATTTTAATTGAATAGGCACCGGACACGTCAGTCACATAATGTATACATAAATAAATTATTTAGGAAAAATAATAAATAAATTTGCTAGTCTTCATACACAATTAGTTTGTGAATGTAAAGTAGGCTAAACATGCATGTTCTTACATGTTTTTTGTATGAAATGTTCGGTTGAACCTCAGATTAATTATATATAGTAGAGCTATTAAATATGCAAAATACTCTTTAATTACTTTCCAACTAGTCGTTGTATTTATTAAGAAATATTAACAAATGTTAACTAGCAGTTTCTTTTACATTTTGATTCTGAAAAATATTCAACATATATAACTTTTGTTAATATTATCTAGTTTCATTTACATTTTGATTATGAAAAATATTCAACATATATAACTTTGGATAGATAATTACATATAAGTTATTGGAGAAAACTGATGATATCTTTATATTCTTACATTATAATGATACAGTGAGATTTAATTTATATTATTCTATCAAAATGAAAGGGAATATATGACTCAGAATACTTATGAGAAACATGTTAATCGGAAAAAAAAATGAATAAAAAATCTAACATATCCTCATTTTCAGTATATTTCAAAAAAATCACTTCAATTTTAAGCATGGTTCAAATATGTTTATTGATAGATTTTCTTTTAATATCTACTTCATTTTGGAGTTATACGTATTTAGATAGACTGATATTGCGAAGTAAAGATCGCTCTAACATGTGGTGACAACAAACACTAAAAAATAATTTATTTTATTATAGTTTGTAATATTTGTAATACATAACTAGCATCGTGCCCGTGCTTTACAACGGGGACATATTATAAGATTGAAGATTGAATAAAATATGAAGAGACTTTTTTGTTTGACATTCACACAAAATTAAGAAAAATATATATTTAAATGAAAATAAAAGACACAAATGAAAAAAACGGAGATCCAAATAATAAATAACAATTAAAGAAACAACAACAAATGAAAAAAAAAGGGATCAAATATAACATGAAAAAATTCTTGAAGCATCATTGCGATTTAATATCAAATTTTCTCCACAAGCAAGACAGGTCATTAAACGATTTAGAGGAGAAATAATTTGTAAAAACAAAATTGGGAAATATATGATTAAATGATTCAAATAAGGATGGACAGTGCTCATAGAGGCCTCCGTGCTACGGCTCAATTTTTGAGTTTTCAAAATCCTAACGGTCGATCCGAACCGTTCAACATGCTCTCCATATGAATATGTACTTGCAAACCAAATTTTACATTTTCTAGAATTTTTTTACTATTTATTAAGCCACTTTGAAAAAATACTAATTTGTACACAATAGTAAACTTTTTTGGACCATTGGATCAGCGATTTTCAAAGTGGCTTAATAAATAGTAAAAAATTCTAAAAAATGTAAAATTTGGTTTGCAAGTACATATTCATATGGAGATCAGGTTGAACGGTTCGGATCGACCGTTAGGATTTTGAAAACTCAAAAATTGAGCCGTAGCACGGAGGGGCTCTATGCTACGCGTAGCATATTAGCAAAATCCAATAAGAATTTTCTCTACATATATATTCATGATGAAAATTATTTTAACAATGGAAATTTCTCTACAGATTATTTCTCTATACGAAAGTTCAAGATATTCTTCATTTTTTCTCTAGATCAGAAATATATGATTGTTTCCATCAGCACAAGATCTGATCTTCATCTATTCACGACCCTAAACAAAATTCAGAAAGATATGATTGTTTCCATTTTCATTGTCGAAAATATAGAGGAAGAGGAGAAATGAAACGGAAGAAACTTAAAAATAAGAAAATAATTTAATCGCTGGAATCAGAGATAGCTGTAAGGAGAAATAAGGAAACGAATCACTAGGAATTCATTCAATTTTAATTGTGACAAACCATGTAGCCGTTTATGTGGCGAGTATGTTTTTAACTAAATTTAGATTTCTACACATAAAATAAATGTATTTAATCAAAAGAAGACATATTATATGATTGAAGGGCTAATATTCAATTCTGAAATTCATCTTTCAATCTCAGCCATTGGCGGATCAGGTCAACTACATGCATAATATAAGAATGGAGATTATTAATTATAGTAATACATTTTTTTTGCATTTTTCTTTTAGATGACATATATGTTTCATATGAAATTACTTTAAATTCATATATTTTTAAAATATTTATAGTTATAATATCAAAACTTAAATAGAAATGCAATATATTAATATCATCTTCCATTTTTATAGCAAATATTTTTTTTAAGGTTGGAAGCATAAGCTTTTTATAGCAAATCACTTTAATTATCCCAATTAATATAACATCATCATAAAAAATAACATATATATCACTTCGGATTTCAGACTAGAGGAAATTAATCTGCATTGTTCTGCCTTGTTTGTTTCTTATTTGAATACTAGTCCATATATGGTACTCAAATACCTATAGTTCCACTGTAACATAATTCCAATCATCTAAAATCAGCTTATAAATCTTGCAAGTCAAACATGCTAACTAGATTTACTTAAACCTGAAACGATCAACATTTGAAATGACCAACAAGGAAATATACGCTGAGGTCCAGAAACCATTTCTATAGAGCAAACTTAATTCACCCTATCTGATCTGGTCCTGATCTGTTCTTTTCCTGCAACGCTACCAGTATCTCTCTTAGAGCTATTTAATTGAATCATTTGAAGACCAAACAGCAAAACTGGCTTAAATACAGCTCTCAGATTACAAGGATGTTGCATTAGCAAACCTCGTCCTTAATCATATCAACTTAAAAATATCAAAGAGACATAACTAAACGATAAAATTATAGAAGCTCAGTGGCATTAATACAACAAAGTTGCATCACAGAAACCACAACAACTTACATAATAATCTAACAAAAGAGGGGAGGGGGGAGCGGGAATCAAACCCGCATAATTTCACCAATGATCTTAACATGGGCAGACAACATATTGATCAGCTGATCAACAAATCCATTATCATTTTTAAATCTTACAATTCTAACGGTCTTAAGGAACTCCCGCTGGACTAATGCATCACTCGGTCCCTCCGGAGCAGTAGCCCATGCCCGCTGGACTAATGCATCACTCGGTCTCTCCAGAGCAATATCCCCTGTCTTTTATAGTAACAAAACAAGTTACATGCAATTCATTGGATCATATATCGACGGCTTACTTGAGGGGGTAATTTGAACAACACCTGGTTTCAAACGGCCTTTACCATATTGTTAACTTCCTAATCAAAGACCATTTCTAGTATATCAATTTGGATTTTTAGACTATCTCATTAATTGATTATGTTTTTGTCCGCCTCCTCAACTGAGGCATGGGAAAAATAACCAGTAGCAAAACAGAGAGAGAGAGAGAGAGAGAGAGAGAGAGAGAGATTACACAGATGTTTTGCAAGGTGAGCTCTTGTAGTTTAGGTGAGCGATGGAGGAAAAATGGTGCAAGATTAAAGACATTGAAACCCAAACTCACAAGTTCCACACGCTTTAAGCTGTTGAAGACTGGGCAATTAGAGAATTCCTTCTTTAGTGCCTATTTTCACAAAGTAAAATTAAAATTATGTTCAATAGAAAAAGCAAAAAAGGTAAATCACAAAGCTAATTATACATGAGAACTTTGGATGCTTATTATAGCCATGGTATGTGCTTACTCCAAGAACTACAAACAAATATCATGTACACTGAAGTATTATTTTCAAGGAACCTTAAAAAATGCCAACAAAATGCATATGTAAAAGTACAAAACATCACAGATTTTGTCTCAAATATATTGCAAAGAGAGTGTACCTGTTCGTCGATCCAATCAAATTCTAACTTTAAGATTTCAAGATTTGGAAAGCTGGCAATAAACTTAGGGACCCCAGTAATATAATCATCCTTATAAGACCAAACAGGAATAGAGATAAACGCATCAACAAGCGATGGCATATTAAGCAAAAGAATATCCCCCATATCCATTATAGTCATGATACGAATTTCGAAGTATAGGAGATTAGGCGTGGAAATCTGTAATCTATTTTCTTCATACCAGTGATGAATAACCAACTTCTTCAATGTGTTGGAACATATCTCAATGATCCCCTTAGAACATGATATTACTAATTCTTCGAGCACTGGACACCCTAACAAAAGCTTTTTGAAAAAATCATCACTAGCACGGCCAGTGAGGTTTAGGGTTTTGAGGGAAGGAAGGTTTATTGAGTTGGGTTCTATAGCTAGACCAGTTCTAAAAACACACAGCTGTAGATCTATTAGTGATGCACAAGTGAAAATCAGATCGTATTTTAAATTCAAACATGCCCAAGAAAGCAATTTGATTGAGCACTCTCGAGGCCCCAACTTCATCGCATCACTAATACAATCAGCATAAACCTGAGTGCAAGGCAAGCGAACCCCACAACAATCCAACCAAAGTCGAAATCTGTTAATCACACAGGATTTGTCTCGTTTCTCCAGCACATTTTTCACAAGTAACTCGAATTTGGTCACAAATTTTACAGCCATTTTATCATCGAAAGTCTTTGGCATTAACTCCTCAATGTCAAATTCCAGAACCGGCACAGATGCCCATGTGTTTGTCCATCTTTTGGACAAGATGCATGTCTGCACGGCGTTTCTTGTACTAAGAAATGATAGGATATATGTGAGAATCTCATCAGGCAAGCTACTAATCCTATCAATACCACATCTCTTGGTATTCATCATCTTTCTTTCACCTTCACAAAAACAATTATTCAAACACTTTCTCCGTTTTAAAATAAAATTTATAATTTCAATATAAATTAAAGCATCTAATTTCTCGTATCATTGGAAATTTCTTATCTCATACCTGTGAAGAATCGGCAGCGATAGGGGAAAGCAAGAGGATCGATTTAGGGTTTCTCCCATTTCTCTTATTTCTTTCTTTAACGGACCAACTAGAGCCTCAAAAAACAAAACAATATGGTTCATGAACGATCATCACAAATTTTCTTGGACCCCTTGTCGGCCCACAAGTTTTATATTTTAGGCCCAATTAGAAGCGTGAAGCCCAGACAGAGTGCTGTGCAATAAAACAGAAAGATTAATATTTTCGCCATAAAATTCATTCAACTCTCTTACGTGTTCTTCCTAGTAGCTTCCTCATAAATATAATGTTTTCCCATTCTCTTTCTTTCTTTCGTTCGATTTCTACAAACCAAATCTCACTCAGTACTTGTTATTTCTATTTTTCCATCAGTATCAATTTTGCAATAAAACAGAAAGATTAATGTCAGGTGCACAACCAAAGGGATCTTTCACCGCCACCACCTACCACGCTGCGCCCGGTGCCGCCACAGAAGATCGACCGAGAATGTCCATAGGGATCTGACAAGGACGAGCCGGGGTTGCTAGTCAATAAGTTGGAGGATAAGGTCAAGGATGCGGCCGGCTTGGGTGGGCCTTTCTTTGGTGCCGGAGCAGATGATGGTAAACCCGATCTCGGTGTTTCCGGTACGGGCTAGATTGTTGAGTTACACGTGTCATCTATGTATGCAATTTAATTTAGTTAGGAAGAAGGCAACGTGTGTGTCTTGATTATAGAGTAAAAAAGAGGTGTACTAAATAACTTTGACAAATTAAACTCTCTTTTTTTGTGTGCCTCCATCGTGCTTCTATTTTTAAAAACATTAATAATTCAAAATTTAAAACTTAAAAGTCAAAATAAAACCGTTAGATATGATCTACATAATTTTATCTATGCATGTGTAAAAAATTATGATATTTCAACTTTGTTTTGGTTGTCATCAAGAGCTTGTAAAAACGTACTATATAATGTGGATAATTTCTAAACGTTGATTTTTTAACTTATTGATTCACATAAAAACAAAACCAAAATGTGATAAATTTTTTATGAGCTCATAGAGAAAATAATATAGATCACATCTAACAGTTTTATTTTGACGTTTATGATTTACATTTTGAGTTATTAACGTTTTAAAAATAGAGGCATGGTGGAGGCATAAAAAAATGAAGGCATTTGAATCCTCATCTTTTTCTTTTTCTTTTTGTTTACTTATTTCTCAATTCAAGAGCCCCTAAAAAAAGGACTGTTATTTATGAATTAATGAATTTGCGTTGTGACCTACCGGTTAGAGAAAATGGATTTATGAACTTGTGAATTTGATTAGCGAAGAGGAAAAGAGCGTTTGAATTTTAAGACTGTTTTTCGGAAAAATCGGGGCTATTAGAAATCAGTTTGAAAGAACTTGAAGTAGGAGTGAAAACGGATCGTATATAGGCTGCTAATGAGCTAACTTGGCTCAAAACTCAGCTCAGCTTGTCATATAACTAAACAGGCTCAACTTAGGTTCGGCTCGGTCTTGGAGAAAAAAACTTAGCTCAATTTAATGAGTTTGAGCCTTTAGCTCGGCTCATAACTTGCGAGCTTAACTCATGTCATAACTCGCGAGCTTAACTCATGCCAAGCATTAGAAAAACAAACATTACTTGATTACAAGTCATAACCTTACCTAAATTATTCTCGCAAATCAAACATACCAAGCAGTCTGAATGAAACAAATGCACCACAGCAAAGCAAATTTCAACAGAGATCACAACATGACTGATTGTTTTCATATACCACAAAATCACAACATGACTGATTGTTTTCATATACCACAACATGACTTATATTGTTAATATATTAAATAATTCTTATAATAATATTATAATATATTATAGTTATAATTAATATATTAATATTACATAATTAGTATCTTATTATTAATAATTATTATTATATATAATTATATGATTATATCTTATATTGTTAATATATTAAATAATTATTATAATATATTATATAATTAGTATCTTTTATCCATAATTTTTATTAATATATAATATATAATTAATATGTTATATTGGTAATATATTAAATAATTATTATAATAATATTATAATATATTATAATTATTATTAATATATTAATATTACATAATTAGTATCTTATTATTAATAATTATTATTAATATATACTTATATAATTAATATCTTATATTGTTCAAATATTAAATAATTATTATAATAATATATAATATTATAGTTATTATTAATATATTAATATTATATAATTAGTATCTTATTATTCATAATTATTATTAATATATAATTATATAATTAATATCTTATTATTAATAATTAATTAACTAAGGCCTCTAAAACTCTAGCCCTACACCAACTCTAACCAAAGAGAATACCTTAAGCCATTATTTAACTTTAGACTTCAACCAAACATGAATAATTTTGACCCGGTCCTAAGTTGAATAATCAATTTAGGCCTCCTTAGTTTTAGTCCACAACACATCACCTAAAAGAATTGACTCAGTCTATCCAATCTAATTCCCGACTCTAGCCAATCTAAATTCCCGATTCTAAAATGACTTAAACATGCTTCCTAGATCTGACTCAAACCGGAACGATCAACATTTCAAATGATCAATAAAGAAATATAAGACAAGCTCCAGAAACTTGAAAAGACCATTTCTAAAGAGCAAACTGAACTGACCCTATCTGATCCTGATCTTTTCTTTTCCTGCAACACTACAAGTATCTCTCTTAGAGCTATTAATCAAATCATTTGAAGACCAAACAACAAAACTTGCTTAAATACAACTCTCAGGTCACAAGCATATTGCATTAGCAAACCTCGTACATAATCACATCAACATAGAAATATCAAAGAGAAATAACTAAACGATAAAATTATAGAATCTCTGTTGCATTACAGAAACCATAACAATTTACATAATAACCAAACAAAAGAAGGGGGGGGGGGGGGGGGGGGGGGTAAGCGGCAATCAAACCAGCATAATTTCACCAATGATCTTAACATGAGCAGACAACTTATTGATCAGCTGATCAACAAATCCATTATCATTATTAAATCCTACAATTCTAACAGTCTTAAGGAACTCCCGCTGGACTAATGCATCACCCAGTCCCTCAGGAGCAGCAGCCCATGCCTTTTATAGTAAAAAAACAAGTTACGTATATTTCATTGATCATATATGGACCCTTCTACAAGAGCTTACTTGAGGGGGTAATATGAACAACACCTGGTTTTACACGGCCTTTACTTTATTGTTAACTTCCTAATCAAAGACCATTTCGGGTATATCAATTGACTCTGTAAATACTCAAAACTTGTCATTTTCTTTATTCGATAAATTTGGATTTTTAGATATCTCATGAATTGACTATGTTTTTGTCTGGCTCCCTCAATTGAGGCATGCAAAAATAACCAGTACCAATAGAGAGAGAGAGAGAGAGATTACATTGATGTTTTGCAAGGTGAGCTCTTGTAGTTTAGGTGAGTGATGAAGGAAAAATGGTGCAAGATCAAAGACATGGAAACTCGAACTCAAAAGTTCCAAACGCTTAATGTTGTTGAAGACTGGGCAATTAGAGAATTCCTTCTTCAGCAACTATTTTCACAAAGTAAAATTAAAACTATGTTCAATAGAAAATACGAAAATGGAAAATCACAAAGCTAATTATAAATGAGAACTTTTGATGCTTATTATAGCCATGGGATGTCTTTACTCCAAGAACAACAAACAAATATCACGTAAACTGAAAGTATATGCATATAACATGACCAAAGAAGGGTTGTGTTTGTTTTCAATGTACCTTAAAAAATGCCAACAAAATTAATATGCAAAAGTAGAAACATCGCAGATTTTTATCTCCAATATGTTGCAAAGAGAGTTTACCTTTTCGTCAGTGCAATCAAATTGTAGCTTTAAGCATTCGAGATTTGAAAAGCTGGCAATAAGCTTGGGGACCCCACTAATATAATCATACTCATCGTAATCATCATACCAAATAGGAATAGAGATGAATGCATCAACAAGCGATGGCATATTTATCAAAAGAACATCCCCTATATCCAGTATAGGATATATATTAATGAAATGAATTTCAAAATACATGAGATTAGCGTGGAAATCTGTAATCTATTTCCATTATAATAATCACGAATAACCAACTTCTTCAAGTGTTGGAACATATCTCAACGATCCCCATAAAAAATGATAGCACTAATTCTTCAGCACTGGACACCCCTAACAAAAGCTTTTTGAAAAAATCATCACAAACAAGGCCAGTGAGGTTTAGGGTTTTGAGGCAAGGAAGGTTTATTGAGTTGGGTTCTATAGCTAAATGAGGAACAACAAATCTAAAAGCCCACAGCTGTAAATTTATTAGTGATGCACAAGTGAAAATCAGATCGGTATTTAAATTCAAACATGCCCATGAGCGCAATTTGATTGAGCACTCTCGAGGCCCCAACTTCATCGCATCACTAATACAATCAGCAATAACTTTAGTGCAAGGCAAGCATACCTGACGACAATCCAACCAAAGTAGAAATCTGTTAATCACACAGGATTTGTCTCGTTTCTCCAACACATTTTTCACAAGTAATTCGAATTCGGTCACAAATTTTACAGCCATTTTACCCTCAACAATCTTTGGCATTGACTCAAACTCTTTAATGTCAAATTCCAAAACCGGCACAGATGCCCATGTGTTTATCCATCTTTTGGACAAGATGCATGTTTGCACGGCCTTTCTTGTACTAAGAAATGATAGGATATATGTGAGAATCTCATCAGGCAAGCTACTGATCCTATCGATACCGCATCTCTTGGTATTCATTATCTTTCACCTTCACAAAAACAATTATTCAAACACCTTCCTGGCACAACTCTGTGTACAATAAAATTTGTAATTTCAGTATAAATTGAAAACATCTAATTTCTCATATCATGGAAATTTCTTATCTCATACCTGTGAAGAATCGCAGCGATAGAGGGAAGCAAGAGGGTCGTGAGGTTATGAGTGCGAAAGAGGCGATTTAGGGTTGTCCTGTAACGGACCAACTAGAGCCTCAAAAAACATTATGGTTCATGAACGATCCTCACAAATTTTTTGAGACCATTTCTCGGCCCACAAGTTTTAATGCATTTTATATTTAGGCCCAAGCAGAAGCGTGGCCCAACAAAGTGTTTTGCAAATCATTGCCATTGCAATGACACGCGTCCACATCCTAAATTCTTCCGGACACGTGCAGTCAACTCTCCTACGTGTCCTAACTAGTAGCTTCTTCATGTATATACATTTTTTTCCCCATTCTTTTTGTTTTCTTTCGTTCGATTTCTACAAACCAAAATCTCACGTCTCTAGTTGTATTAGGTCAAATCAATATCAGTTTTACATAAAAAAGAGAGTAATGTAAGGTGCTCAAGGAGCACAACCCAAGGGTCTTTCACC
>JAJGRW010000901.1:0-25713 GCA_025461045.1 Carex parvula | reverse complement strand
ATTTTTTAAATCTTAAATCTAACGGTCTTAAGGAACTCCCGCTGGACTAATGCATCACTCGGTCCCTCCGGAGCAGTAGCCCATGCCCGCTGGACTAATGCATCACTGGTCTCTAGAGCAATATCCCCTGTCTTTTATAGTAACAAAACAAGTTACATGCAATTCATTGGATCATATATCGACGGCTTACTTGAGGGGGAATTTGAACAACACCTGGTTTCAAACGGCCTTTACCATATTGTTAACTTCCTAATCAAAGACCATTTCTAGTATATCAATTTGGATTTTAGACTATCTCATTAATTGATTATGTTTTGTCCGCCTCCTCAACTGAGGCATGGGAAAATAACCAGTAGCAAAACAGAGAGAGAGAGAGAGAGAGAGAGAGAGAGATTACACAGATGTTTTGCAAGGTGAGCTCTTGTAGTTTAGGTGAGCGATGGAGGAAAAATGGTGCAAGATTAAAGACATTGAAACCCAAACTCACAAGTTCCACACGCTTTAAGCTGTGAAGACTGGGCAATTAGAGAATTCCTTCTTTAGTGCCTATTTTCACAAAGTAAAATTAAAATTATGTTCAATAGAAAAAGCAAAAAAGGTAAATCACAAAGCTAATTATACATGAGAACTTTGGATGCTTATTATAGCCATGGTATGTGCTACTCCAAGAACTACAAACAAATATCATGTACACTGAAGTATTATTTTCAAGGAACCTTAAAAAATGCCAACAAAATGCATATGTAAAAGTACAAAACATCACAGATTTTGTCTCAAATATATTGCAAAGAGAGTGTACCTGTTCGTCGATCCAATCAAATTCTAACTTTAAGATTTCAAGATTTGGAAAGCTGGCAATAAACTTAGGGACCCCAGTAATATAATCATCCTTATAAGACCAAACAGGAATAGAGATAACGCATCAACAAGCGATGGCATATTAAGCAAAAGAATATCCCCCATATCCATTATAGTCATGATACGAATTTCGAAGTATAGGAGATTAGGCGTGGAAATCTGTAATCTATTTTCTTCATACCAGTGATGAATAACCAACTTCTTCAATGTGTTGGAACATATCTCAATGATCCCCTTAGAACATGATATTACTAATTCTTCGAGCACTGGACACCCTAACAAAAGCTTTTTGAAAAAATCATCACTAGCACGGCCAGTGAGGTTTAGGGTTTTGAGGGAAGGAAGGTTTATTGAGTTGGGTTCTATAGCTAGACCAGTTCTAAAAACACACAGCTGTAGATCTATTAGTGATGCACAAGTGAAAATCAGATCGTATTTTAAATTCAAACATGCCCAAGAAAGCAATTTGATTGAGCACTCTCGAGGCCCCAACTTCATCGCATCACTAATACAATCAGCATAAACCTGAGTGCAAGGCAAGCGAACCCCACAACAATCCAACCAAAGTCGAAATCTGTTAATCACACAGGATTTGTCTCGTTTCTCCAGCACATTTTTCACAAGTAACTCGAATTTGGTCACAAATTTTACAGCCATTTTATCATCGAAAGTCTTTGGCATTAACTCCTCAATGTCAAATTCCAGAACCGGCACAGATGCCCATGTGTTTGTCCATCTTTTGGACAAGATGCATGTCTGCACGGCGTTTCTTGTACTAAGAAATGATAGGATATATGTGAGAATCTCATCAGGCAAGCTACTAATCCTATCAATACCACATCTCTTGGTATTCATCATCTTTCTTTCACCTTCACAAAAACAATTATTCAAACACTTTCTCCGTTTTAAAATAAAATTTATAATTTCAATATAAATTAAAGCATCTAATTTCTCGTATCATTGGAAATTTCTTATCTCATACCTGTGAAGAATCGGCAGCGATAGGGGAAAGCAAGAGGATCGATTTAGGGTTTCTCCCATTTCTCTTATTTCTTTCTTTAACGGACCAACTAGAGCCTCAAAAAACAAAACAATATGGTTCATGAACGATCATCACAAATTTCTTGGACCCCTTGTCGGCCCACAAGTTTTATATTTTAGGCCCAATTAGAAGCGTGAAGCCCAGACAGAGTGCTGTGCAATAAAACAGAAAGATTAATATTTTCGCCATAAAATTCATTCAACTCTCTTACGTGTTCTTCCTAGTAGCTTCCTCATAAATATAATGTTTTCCCATTCTCTTTCTTTCTTTCGTTCGATTTCTACAAACCAAATCTCACTCAGTACTTGTTATTTCTTTTTTCCATCAGTATCAATTTTGCAATAAAACAGAAAGATTAATGTCAGGTGCACAACCAAAGGGATCTTTCACCGCCACCACCTACCACGCTGCGCCCGGTGCCGCCACAGAAGATCGACCGAGAATGTCCATAGGGTCTGACAAGGACGAGCCGGGGTTGCTAGTCAATAAGTTGGAGGATAAGGTCAAGGATGCGGCCGGCTTGGGTGGGCCTTTCTTTGGTGCCGGAGCAGATGATGGTAAACCCGATCTCGGTGTTTCCGGTACGGGCTAGATTGTTGAGTTACACGTGTCATCTATGTATGCAATTTAATTTAGTTAGGAAGAAGGCAACGTGTGTGTCTTGATTATAGAGTAAAAAAGAGGTGTACTAAATAACTTTGACAAATTAAACTCTCTTTTTTTGTGTGCCTCCATCGTGCTTCTTTTTAAAAACATTAATAATTCAAAATTTAAAACTTAAAAGTCAAAATAAAACCGTTAGATATGATCTACATAATTTTATCTATGCATGTGTAAAAAATTATGATATTTCAACTTTGTTTTGGTTGTCATCAAGAGCTTGTAAAAACGTACTATATAATGTGGATAATTTCTAAACGTTGATTTTTTAACTTATTGATTCACATAAAAACAAAACCAAAATGTGATAAATTTTTTATGAGCTCATAGAGAAAATAATATAGATCACATCTAACAGTTTTATTTTGACGTTTATGATTTACATTTTGAGTTATTAACGTTTTAAAAATAGAGGCATGGTGGAGGCATAAAAAAATGAAGGCATTTGAATCCTCATCTTTTTCTTTTTCTTTTTGTTTACTTATTTCTCAATTCAAGAGCCCCTAAAAAAAGGACTGTTATTTATGAATTAATGAATTTGCGTTGTGACCTACCGGTTAGAGAAAATGGATTTATGAACTTGTGAATTTGATTAGCGAAGAGGAAAAGAGCGTTTGAATCACCGTTTGAATTTTAAGACTGTTTTTCGGAAAAATCGGGGCTATTAGAAATCAGTTTGAAAGAACTTGAAGTAGGAGTGAAAACGGATCGTATATAGGCTGCTAATGAGCTAACTTGGCTCAAAACTCAGCTCAGCTTGTCATATAACTAAACAGGCTCAACTTAGGTTCGGCTCGGTCTTGGAGAAAAAACTGGCTCAATTTAATGAGTTTGAGCCTTTAGCTCGGCTCATAACTTGCGAGCTTAACTCATGTCATAACTCGCGAGCTCAACTCATGCCAAGCATTAGAAAAACAAACATTTACTTGATTACAAGTCATAACCTTACCTAAATATTCTCGCAAATCAAACATAACCAAGCAGTCTGAATGAAACAAAGCACCACAGCAAAGCAAATTCAAACAGAGATCACAAAATGGACTGATTGGTTTTCATATACCACAAAATCACAACATGAATGATTGTTTTCATATACCACAACATGACTTATAGTTGTTAATATATTAAATAATTCTTATAATAATATTATAATATATTATAGTTATAATTAATATTTAATATTACATAATTATATCTTATTATTAATAAGTATTAGATATATAATTGATATGATTAATATCTTATATTGTTAATATATTAAATAATTATTATAATAATATTATATAATTGTATCTTTTTATCATAATTTTTATTAATATAATATATAATTAATATGTTATATTCTTACTATATTAAATAATATTATAATAATATTATAATATATTATAATTATTATAATATCTTAATATTACATAATTAGTATCTTATTATTAATAATTAGTATTAATATATACTTATATAATAATATCTTATATTGTTCAAATTAATAATAATTATAATAATATATAATATTATAGTTATTATATATTAATATTATATAATTAGTATCTTATTATTCATAATTATTATTAAATATAATTATATAATTAATATCTTATTATTAATAATTAATTAACTAAGGCTCTAAAACTCTAGCCCTACACCAACTCTAACCAAAGAGAATACCTTAAGCCATTATTTAACTTTAGACTTCAACCAAACATGAATAATTTTGACCGGCCTAAGTTGAAATAATCAATTTAGGCCTCCTTAGTTTTAGTCCACAACACATCACCTAAAAGAATTGACTTCAGTCTATCCAATCTAAATTCCCGATTCTAAAATGACTTAAACATGCTTCCTAGATCTGACTCAAACCGGAAACGATCAACATTTCAAATGATCAATAAAGAAATATAAGACAAGCTCCAGAAACTTGAAAAGACCATTTCTAAAGAGCAAACTGAACTGACCCTATCTGATCCTGATCTTGTCTTTTCCTGCAACACTACAAGTATCTCTCTTAGAGCTATTAATCAATCATTTGAAGACCAAACAACAAAACTTGCTTAAATACAACTCTCAGGTCCACAGCATATTGCATTAGCAAACCTCGTACATAATCACATCAACATAGAAATATCAAAGAGAATAACTAACGATAAAATTATAGAATCTCTGTTGCATTACAGAAACCATAACCAATTTACATCATAACCAAACAAAAGAAGGGGGGGGGGGGGGGTAAGCGGCAAATCAAACCAGCATAATTTCACCAATGATCTTAACATGAGCCAGACAACTATTGATCAGCTGATCAACAAATCCATTATCATTATTAAATCCTACATTCTAACAGTCTTAAGGAACTCCCGCTGGACTAATGCATCACCCAGTCCCTCAGGAGCAGCAGCCCATGCCTTTCTATAGTAAAAAAACAAGTTACATATATTTCATTGATCATATATGGACCCTTCTACAAGAGCTTACTTGAGGGGGTAATATGAACAACACCTGGTTTTACACGGCCTTTACTTTATTGTTAACTTCCTAATCAAAGACCATTTCGGGTATATCAATTGACTCTGTAAATACTCAAAACTTGTCATTTTCTTTATTCGATAAATTTGGATTTTTAGATATCTCATGAATTGACTATGTTTTTGTCTGGCTCCCTCAATTGAGGCATGCAAAAATAACCAGTACCAATAGAGAAGAGAGAGAGAGAGAGAGATTACATTGATGTTTTGCAAGGTGAGCTCTTGTAGTTTAGGTGAGTGATGAAGGAAAAATGGTGCAAGATCAAAGACATGGAAACTCGAACTCAAAAGTTCCAAATGCTTAATGTTGTTGAAGACTGGGCAATTAGAGAATTCCTTCTTCAGCAACTATTTTCACAAAGTAAAATTAAAACTATGTTCAATAGAAAAAACAAAAATGGAAAATCACAAAGCTAATTATAAATGAGAACTTTGGATGCTTATTATAGCCATGGGATGTCTTTACTCCAAGAACAACAAACAAATATCACGTAAACTGAAAGTATATGCATATAACATGACCAAAGAAGGGTTTTGTTTGTTTTCAATGTACCTTAAAAAATGCCAACAAAATTAATATGCAAAAGTAGAAACATCGCAGATTTTTATCTCCAATATGTTGCAAAGAGAGTTTACCTTTTCGTCAGTGCAATCAAATTGTAGCTTTAAGCATTCGAGATTTGAAAAGCTGGCAATAAGCTTGGGGACCCCACTAATATAATCATACTCATCGTAATCATCATACCAAATAGGAATAGAGATGAATGCATCAACAAGCGATGGCATATTTATCAAAAGAACATCCCCTATATCCAGTATAGGATATATATTAATGAAATGAATTTCAAATACATGAGATTAGGCGTGGAAATCTGTAATCTATTTCCATTATAATAATCACGAATAACCAACTTCTTCAAAGTGTTGGAACATATCTCAACGATCCCCATAAAAAACGATAGCACTAATTCTTCAAGCACTGAACACCCTAACAAAAGCTTTTTGAAAAAATCATCACAAACAAAGCCAGTGAGGTTTAGGGTTTTGAGGCAAGGAAGGATTATTGAGTTGGGTTCTATAGCTAAATGAGGAACAACAAATCTAAAAGCCCACAGCTGTAAATTTATTAGTGATGCACAAGTGAAAATCAGATCGGTATTTAAATTGAAACATGCCCATGAATCCAATTTAATTGAGCACTCTCGAGGCCCCAACTTCATCGCATCACTAATACAATCGGCAACAACTTGAGTGCAAGGCATGCAAACCCGACGACAATCCAACCAAAGTAGAAATCTGTTAATCACACAGGATTTGTCTCGTTTCTCCAACACATTTTTCACAAGTAATTCGAATTCGGTCACAAATTTTACAGCCATTTTACCCTCAACAATACTTTGGCATTGACTCAAACTCTTTAATGTCAAATTCCAAAACCGGCACAGATGCCCATGTGTTTATCCATCTTTTGGACAAGATGCATGTTTGCACGGCCTTTCTTGTACTAAGAAATGATAGCATCAGGCAAGCTACTGATCCTATCGATACCGCATTTCTTGGTATTCATCATCTTTCACCTTCACAAAAACAATTATTCAAACACTTTCCTGGCACAACTCTGTTGTACAATAAAATTTGTAATTTCAGTATAATTGAAAACATCTAATTTCTCATATCAATGGAAATTTCTTATCTCATACCTGTGAAGAATCGGCAGCGATAGAGGGAAGCAAGAGGGTCGTGAGGTTATGAGTGCGAAAGAGGCGATTTAGGGTTTAGAGTTTTTCCTGTAACGGACCTACTAAAGCCTCAAAAAACATTATGGTCCATGAACGATCATCACAAATTTTTTGAGACCATTTCTCGGCCCACAAGTTTTAATGCATTTTATATTTAGGCCCAAGCAGAAGCGTGGCCCAACAAAAGTGTTTTGCAAATCATTGCAATTGCAATGACACGCGTCCCACCATCCTTAAATTCTTCCGGACACGTGGCAGTCAACTCTCCTACGTGTCCTACCTAGTAGCTTCTTCATATATACATTTTTTCCCATTCTCTTTCTTTTCTTTCGTTCGATTTCTACAAACCAAATCTCATGTCTCTAGTTGTATTATTCAAATCAATATCAGTTTTACAATAAAAAAAGAGATTAATGTCAGGTGCTCAAGGAGCACAACCCAAGGGGTCTTTCACCGCCACCACCTACCACACTGCGCCCGGTGCCGCCACAGAAGATCCACCGAAGATGGCCATAAGGTGTAACAAGGACGAGCCAGGGGTGCCGGTCAATAAGTTGGAGGATAAGGTCAAGGATGCAGCTGGCTTGGGTGGGCCCGTCTTTGGTGCCGGAGCAGATGATGGTAAACCCAATCTCGGTGTTGCCGGTACCGGTTAGATTGCAGAGTTACACGTGTCATCTATGTACGCAATTTAATTTAGATTGAAAGAAGGCAAGGGATATATATATGTTGATTATAGAGTAAAAAAGAGGAGTACCAATAAATAGATTTTGACAAATTAAACTTGCGCCTTGTATTCTTTTTGTTTACTTATATCTCAACTTGATGCTACTGATGTAAAATTAGTAATAAATGCTTGTTTAGATGTTGTGTATGATTTTTTACATTATATTGTTTAGAAACATAGTAAATAAATATTGTTTATTTAAGATTTAGTTGAGATATTTACATTGTATCATGCTTAAGAAGGCATATGGACAAGCATATAGTACCAATTTGGTGCGAATGGTATGAGGTTAGCTTAGTACTAATTTTGAATGTAATTGTAAAGTTACCATAGTAAAATTTTTTGGGGTTGAGCTATCTACAAATAATAACATGTTTTTATAGATAGCCCGGACAGAGTGCTGTGCAAATCATTGCAATTGCAATTACACGTGGCAGTCAACTCTCCTACGTGTACTTCCTAGTAGCTTCATATATATGATTTTTTTTCGAATATCTCTTTCTGTCTTTCGTTCGATTTCTACAAACCAAATCTTACTCTGGTTTTTATTGAAATCAATATCAGTTTTGCAATAATAAAAAAAAAATCGGGGCTATTAGATTTCGCAAAACATTGTTATATTTTTAATTATTTTTTATGCTACAGAAAAAAAAAAAATCTGTTTGAAAGAACTTGAGAGGGACAGGATGACAGTGACAGGACACACACAGGCTGATCAGGCCTTGGTCAATCACTTCAGAAATTGGGATTTTCTGAATCAACATCAGAAATTGGGCTTTTTCACAAATTAACGGATTTGTTATGTGTTTATTAGAATGTTATTAGAATTTGGTCAATTTCGAACACGAATGACAAATAGACGGGTTTTAGACTCGAATTTTGATGCATTTCCGATTTATGGTCTAAATTGTTTGAGAGAAACGCAGCGGAAATGTGTTCTCTTGTCCGTATTTGTTTTAAATTGACATAGCACAATGATACAAATTACATTACTACTACTGTTATTATATCACAGTATGGTATAATGTTATATTAATCCAACTCGCTGTTCATCAAATAATATTTTTGTTCTTCTAAATAATACAAATTATATTAGTTTAACTATTATCTGAATAATATTATCCACTTATACTTTTCCATTTTACTATATAGATATTATTTTACTATTATCCACTTAAATTTACCAAACGTGGCTAGTAGGACCTGACAGAAACAGCCAATCACAATTCAAAGTCATTGTTTTGTTGGATTGGTAAGAATAGATCTCCTAGAAAGCGGTGTACGAAGAGCTAGTGCCCTAGCGAACCAAAAGGCGATCCCCAACTATCGCCGTTCGAGATTTGACAGGAAGCCAAAGTACCATCATTACCGGCGTACCTACTACAACAGGAAACACGTCTCACCTGGGGACTCCAACACCCGTCGCTCACCTCTGCTGCTACAGTATTATTTTTCCAAGAAAGAACAGCATGCACGATGCTCAACTCATAATCACATACTCAACCTATTTTCGAGTACAATCAGGCCTCAGTCACACATCTCACAATCCCTGCCTACAAAAACCCTCAACAGTTATCCACCACTCCCCACCACAAATCACACAACTCACAATACTTCAAAATTCACATCTCACAAGCACCATTTCACACTGTTGAGGAACAATCCTAAACCACGAGTTGCCCACCGTCCCCACCACCTCAACCAACACTTATGCCCAAGTTCTCAACTTACCAGTACTGACCCCTCATGTACTAGCAGCACCTCAACCACCTGTATCGGCCGCACCATACCATCAATCTCCGTGGCGATTTTACATGAATCAAAACCACCGGACCTTTATAACACCACAAGCCAATGCAGAGAACACATCTCCCGTGGTTGACCAGGAACCTGAGCCCTTCCACCAGCCCAAACCACCGACTGTGGAAGAATTGTTGTTACAATGGTCTTGAGTTTGGTCATGATCAGAACGACTGTACCAGCAAAGATCGGGTGTGTGCTCGGTGCTGGGTGGCCGGCCACATGGCCCGGGACTGCCACCACACTCCAATTGAAGGACTTTGCTGCACTCAAGTAATGTATGCAGATGACAAGAGAATAGGGTAGTTGCAACCCAATACAACACTCAAATTGAATATCTTTACAGCACACTCATAGTCTCCAAATGGCAAGAGAAGATAGTAGTTGCAATCCGAATACAACACCTCAATTGAAGGTCTTTGCAGCACTCTAGTAGTGTCTCCAGCTGACAACATAAGATGGTAGTTACAATCCAAATATAACACCCCAACTGAAGATCTTTACAGCACACTAGTAGTGTCTCTAGATGACAAGAGAAAATAGTGGTTGCAACCAAAAACAACACTTCAATTGAAGGTCTTTGAAGCGCTCTAATATTGTCTCTAGAGGGCAAGAGAAAAGGGTAGTTGCAACCCTAATATAACACTCCAATTGAATGACTTTGCAGCACTCTAGTAGTGTTCCGGATGGCAACAAAAGATGTTAGTTGCAATCCTAATACAACACTCCAATTGAAGTTTTCTGCAACACACTAGTAGTGTTTCCATATGGCAATAGAAAAGGGTGGTCACAACCCTAATACTACACTCCAATTGAAGATCTTTGTAGCACTATAGTAGTGTCTCCAAATGGCAATAGAAGATGGTATTTGCAACCCTAATACAACACCACAATTGAAGATCTTTGCAGCACACTAGAAGTGTATCCATATGACAACAGAAAAGGATAGTTGCAACCTTAATACAACACTCCAATTGAAGGTCTTTGCAGCACTCTAGTAGTGTCTCTAAATGGCAAGGGAAGTGGGTAGTAGCAACGCTAATATAACTCTCCAATTGAAGGTCTTTACATTACTCTAGTAATGTCTGCAGATGGCACGAGAAGAGGGCAGTTGCAACCCCAATACAACACTACAATTGAAGATCTTAGCAGCACACTAGTAGTGTCTCCAGGATGGCAAGAGAAGAGGGTAGTTGCAACCATAATACAACACTTTAATTGAAGGTATTTGAAACACAATAGTAGTGATTCTATATGAAAAGAGAAGACGGTAGTAGCAACCCTAGTACAACACCCCAATTGAATGTCCTTGCAACACTTTAATAGTGTCATCAGATAGAAAGAGAAGATGGTAGTGCAAACCAATTATAACAATCCAATTGAAGGTCTTTGTAGCACTTTAGTAGTGTCTCCAAATTACAACAGAAGAAGGTAGTTGCAACCCTAATACAACACCCCAATTGAACGTCTTTGCAGCGCACTAGTAGTATCTCAAGATGGCAATAGAAGAGGGTAGTTGCAACCCTAATACAACACTCTAATTGAAGGTTTTCGCAGCACTTAAGTAGTGTCACCGAATGGCAAGAGAATAGGGTAGTTGCAACCCTAATACAACACTCCAATTGAAGGTTTTTGCAGCACTCTAGTAGTGTCTCTAGACGGCCAGAGAAGTGAGTAGTTGCAACGCTAATTTAACTCTTTAATTGAAGGTCTTTGTAGCACTCTAGTAATGTCTACAGATGGCAAGAGAAGAGAGTAGTTGCAACTCCAATACAACACTTCAATTGAAGGTCTTTACAGCACACTAGTAGTGTCTCCAAGATGGCAGGAGAAGGGTGTAGTTGCAACCCTAATACCACACTATAATTGAAGTTATTTTTCGCACTCTAGTAGTGTCTCCAAGATGGCAAGAGAAGGGGGGTAGTTGTCACCCTAATACAACACTATAATTGAAGGTATTTTCCGCACTCCAGTATTGTCTCTAGATACCAAGATTAAAGGGTAGTTGTAACCCAAATACAACATTCCTATTGAAAATATTTGCAGCACTCTAATAGTGTTTCCAAATGACAAGAGAATAGGGTAATTGCAACCCTAATACAACACTCCAATTGAAGGTCTTTACAGCACAAAAGTAGTGTCTCCAAATGTTAACTGAAGAGGGTAGTTGCAACACTAATACAACACCCCAATTGAAGATCTTTGCAGCACACTAGAAGTGTCTCCAGATGACAACATAAGAGGATAGTTGCAACCCTTATACAACACTTCAGTTGAAGGTCTTTGCAGCACTCTAATAATGTCTCTAGATGGGAAGGGAAGTGGGTAGTAGCAAAGCTAATATAACTGTCCAATTGAAGGTCTTTACATTACTCTAGTAATGTCTGCAAATGGAAAGAGAAGAGGGTAGTTGCGACCCCAATACAACACCATAATTGAATATCTTTGCAGCACTCTGGTAGTGTCTCCAAGATGGCAAGAGAAGACAGTAGTTGCAATCCTAATACAACACTTTAATTGAAGGTTTTTGAAACAGTCTAGTAGTGTCACCGTATGAAGAGAAAAGATGGTAGTAGTAACCCTAATACAACACTCCAATTGAATGTCCATGCAGCACTTTAATAGTGTCATCAGATGGAAAGAGAAGAGGGTAATTACTACCCTAATATAACACTCCAATTGATGGAGCACTCTAGTAGTGTCTCCGGATGGCAACAGGAGAAGGTAGTTGCAACCTAATACGACACTTCAATTGAAGGTCTCTTCAACACACTAGTAGTGTCTCCAGATGGCAATAGAAGAGAGTGGTCACAACCCTAATACAACACTTCAATTGAAGGTTTTTGCAGCACATAAGTAGTGTTACTTTATGGCAAGAGCAGAGGTAGTTTCTACCCTAATACAACACTCCAATTGAAGGTCTTTGAAGCACAATAGTAGTGTCTCCATATGGCAAGAGAAGATGGTAGTTGCAACCCTAATATAACACTCCAATTAAAGGTCTTGCAGCACTCTAGTAGTGTCTCCAAATGGCAATGGAAGTGGGCAGTTGCAATCCTAATAAAAGTCTCCAATTGAAGGACTTTGTTGCACTCAAGTACTGTCTGCAGATGGCAAGAGAAGAGGGTAGTTGCAACCCTAATGCAACACCCCAATTGAAGATATCAACAGAAGAGGGTAGTTACCACCATAATACAACACCACAATTGAAGGTCTTTACCTCTCACTAATAGTGTCTCCTAATGGCAAGAGAAAATGGTGGTTGTAACCCTAATACAACTCCAATTGAAGGTCTCTTCAACACACTAGAAGTGTTTCCAAATGGCAACAGAAGAGGACAGTAGCAACCCTAATACAACACTCCAATTGAAGGTCTTCGCAACACTCTAGTAGTGTCTCCATATGACAAGCGAAGTGGTTAGTTACAATCCTAATAAAACTCTCCAATTGAAATACTTTGTTGCACCCAAGTAATGTCTGCAGATGGTAAGAGAAGAGGGTAGTTGCAACCCCAATACAACACTCGTAGTGTCTCCAGATGGCAAGAGAAGAGGGTGGTTGCAACTCAAATTTAACAACCCAATTACAGGTCTTTGTAGCACTCTAGTACTGTCTCTAGATGGCAACCGAAGAGGGTAGTTACCACCCTAATACAACACCCCAATTGAATGTCTTTACAGCACACTAGTAGTGTCTCTAGATGACAAGAGAAAATGGTGGTTGTAATCCTAATACAACACTCTAATTGAAGGTCTTTGAAGCACTCTAGTATTGTCTCCTAACGGTAAGAGAGGAGGGTAGTCGCAACCTAAATATAACACTCCAATTGAAGGTCTAGTAGTGCCTCCAAATGTTAACGGAAGAGGGTAGTTGCAACCCTAATACAACTCCCCAATGGAAGATCTTTGCAGCACACTAGAAGTGTCTCCAGATGGCAACAGAAGAGGATATTTGCAACCCGAATACAACACTCCAATTGAAGGTCTTTGCAACACTCTAGTAGTGTCTCAAGATGGCAAGGGAAGTGGGCTGTAGACAAGCTAATATAACTCTCCAATTGAAGGTCTTTACAGTACTCTAGTATTGTCTGCAAATGGAAAGAGACGAGGGTAGTTGCGACCCCAATACAACACCACAATTAAATATCTTTGCAGCACACTAGTAGTGTCTCCAAGATGGCAAGAGAAGACGGTAGTTGCAACCCTAATACAACACTTTAATTGAAGGTTTTTGAAATAGTCTAGTAGTATCGCCGTATGGAGAGAAAAGTGGGTAGTTGTAACCCTAATACAACACTCCAATTGAATGTCCTTGCAGCATTCTAATAGTGTCATCAGATGGAAAGATAAGAGAGTAGTTGCAACCCTAATATAACACACCAATTGAAGATCTTTGTAGCACTCTAGTAGTGCCTCCGGATGGCAACAGTAGAGAGAAGTTACAACCCTAATACAACACTCCAATTAAAGGTTTCTGCACCACACTAGTAGTGTCTCCAGATGTCAATACAAGAGGGTGGTCACAACCCTAATACAACACTTCAATTGAAAGTTTTTGCAGCACATATCTACTGTCACTGGATGACAAGAGAAGATGGTAGTTGCAACCCTAATATAACACTCCAACAAAAGGTCTTGCAGCACTCTAGTAATGTCTTCATATGGCGAAGGAAGTGGGTAGTTGCAATCCAAATAAAACTCTTCAATTGTAGTACTTTGTGGCACTCAAGTAATGTTTGTAAATGGCAAGAGAAGAGGGTATTTACAGCCCTAATACAACACTCCAATTGAATATCTTTACAGCACTCTCGTAGTGTCTCCAAGTGGCAAGAGAAGAGGGTAGTTGCGACAATAATATAACACCCCAATTGGAGGTTTTTGTAGCACTCTAGTAGTGTCTCCAGATAGCAACAGAAGATAGTAGTTAACACCCTAATACAACACCTCAATTCAAGGTCTTTACAGCACACCAGTAGTGTCTCTAGATGGCAAGAGAAAATGGTGGTTGTAACCCTAATACAACACTTCAATTGATGGTCTTTGAAACACTCTAGTATTGCCTCCAAACGGTAAGAGAGGAGGGTAGTTGCAACCCAAATATAACACTCCAATTGAAGGTCTTTGTTGAACTCTAGTAGTGTCTCCAAATAATAACAGAAGAGAGTAGTTGCAATCCGAATACAACACCCCAATTGAATATGTTTGCAGTAAACTAGAAGTGTCTCCAGGTGGCAACAGAAGAGGATAGTTTGCAACCCTAATACAACATATCTAATTGAAGGTATTTGCAGCACACTAGTAGTGTCTTTAGATGGCAAGAGAAAATAGTGGTTGTAACCCTAATAGAACACTCCAATTGAAGGTCTTTGAAGCACTCTAGTATTGCCTCCAAACGGTAAGAGAGGAGGGAAGTTGCAACCCAAATATAACACTCCAATTGAAGGTCTTTGTTGTACTCCAGTAGTGTCTCCAAATGTTAACAGAAGAGGGTAGTTGCAACCCTAATACAACACCCCAATTGAAGATCTTTGCAGCACACTAGAAGTGTCTCCATATGGCAACAGAATAGGATAGTTGCAACCCCAATACAACACTCCAATTGAAGATCTTTGCAGCACACTAGTAGTGCTTATAGATGGTAAGAGAAAGTGGTGGTTGTAACCCTAATACAACACTCCAATTGATGGTGTTTGAAGCACTTTGGTATTGTCTCCAAACGGGAAGAGAGGAGAGTAGTTGCAACCCAAATATACACTCCAATTGAAGGTGTTTGTAGCGCTCTAGTAGTGTCTCCAAATGTTAACAGAAGAAGGTAGTTGCAACCCTAATGCAACACCCCAATTGAAGATCTTTGCAGCACACTATAAGTGTCTCCAGATGGCAACATAAGATAATAGTTGTCCCTAATACAACACTCCAATTGAAGGTCTTTGCAGCACTCTAGTAATGTCTGCAGATGGAAAGATAAGAGGGTAGTTGCGACCCCAATACAACACCACAATTGAATATCTTTGCAGCACACTAGTTGTGTCCTTAAAATGGCAAGAGGAGAGGGTAGTTGCAACCCCAATGCAACACTCTAATTGAATATTTTTACAGGATGGCAAGAGAAGAGGATAGTTGCAACAATAATATAACACTCCAATTGTCTTTACAGTACTCTAGTAATGTCTGCACATGGAAAGAGAAGAGGGTAGTTGCGACTCTAATACAACACCACAATTGAATATTTTTGCAGCACTAGTAGTGTCTCAAAGATGACAGGAGAAGACGGTGGTTGCAACCCTAATACAACACTTTAATTGAAGGTTTTTTGAACATTCTAGTAGTATCGCCGTATGTAGAGAAAAGAGGGTAGTAGTAACTCTAATACAACACTCCAATTGAATGTCCTTGTAGCAATCATGTCTTCAGATGAAAAGAGTAGAGGGCAGTTACTACCCTAATATAACACTCCAATTGAAAGTCTTTTCAGCACTCTAGTAGTGTCTCCGGATGGCAACAGAAGAGGGTAGTTGCAATCCTAATACAACACTCTAATTAAAGGTCTAAGCAACACACTAGTAGTGTCTCCAGATGTCAATAGAAGAGGGTGGTCTCAACTCTAATACAACACTTCAATTGATGGTTTTTGTAGCACATAAGTAGTGTCACTTGATGGCAAGAGAAGAGATAGTTGCAACCGTAATACAACACTCCAATTGAAGGTTTTTAAAGCACAATAGTAGTGTCTCCATATGGCAAGTGAAGATGGTAGTTCCAACCCTAATATAAAACTCCAATTAAAGGTCTCGCAGCACTCTGGTAGTGCCTCCATATGGGAAAGGAAGTAGGTAGTTGCAATCCAAATAAAACTCTCCAATTGAAGGACTTTGCTACACTCAAGTAATGTCTGCAGATGGCAAGAGAAGGGGGTAGTTGTACCCCCAATACAATACTCCAATTGAATATCTTTATAGCACACTCGTAGTGTCTCCAGGTGGCAAGAGAAGAGGGTAGTTGCGACAATAATATAACACCCAAATTGGAGGTCTCTATAGCACTCTAGTAGTGTCTCCAGATAGCAACAGAAGAGGGTAGTTAACACCCTAATACAAGACCCCTATTGAAGGTCCTTATGGCACATTAGTAGTGTCTCTAGATGGCAAGAGAAAATGGTGGTTGTAACCCTAATACAACACTCCAATTGAAGGTTTTTGAAGCACTCTAGTATTGTCTCCAAACAGTAAGAGAGGAGGATAGTTGCAACCCAAATATAGCACTCCAATTATAGTCCTTGTAGCACTCTAGTACTGTCTCCAAAACAGAAGAGGGTAGTTGAAAACCTAATACAACATCCCTATTGAAGATCTTTGCAGCGCACTAGAAGTGTTTCTAGATGGCAACCTAAGAGGATAGTTACGACCCTAAAACTACACTCCAATTGAAGGGCTTTGCAGCAGACTAAATGGCAAGGGAAGTGGATAGTTGCAACCCCAATACAATACTCTAATTGAATATTTTTAGAGCACCCTCGTAGTGCCTCCAGATGGCAAGAGAAGATGATAGTTGCGACAATAATATAACACCCCAATTGGAGGTCTTTATAGCACTCTAGAAGTGTCTCCAAATGTTTACCAAAAAGGGTAGTTGTAACCCTAATACTACACCCCAATTGAAGATCATTGCAACACATTAGAAGTGTCTCCATATGGCAACATAATAGGATAGTTGCAACCCCAATACAACACTCCAATTGAAGGTCTTTGCATGACAGTGTCTCTAGATGGCAAGAGAAAATGGTAGTTGCAACCAATAACACTCCAATTGAAGGTGTTTGTAGCACTCTAGTAGTGTCTCCAAATGTTAACAGAAGAGGGTAGTTGCAACCCGAATACAACACCCCAATTGAATATCTTTGCAGCATACTAAAAGTGTCTCCAGATGGCAACATAAGAGGATAGCTGCAACCCTAATGCAACACTCCAATTGAAGGTCTTTGCAGCACCCTATCAATGTCTCTAGATTTCAAGAGAAGTGGGTAGTAGCAAAACTAATATAACTCTCCAATTGAAGGTCTTTACAGTTATCTAGTAATGTCTGCAGATGGAAAGAGAAGAGGGTAGTTGCGACCCCAATAGAATACCACAATTGAATATCTTTCCAGCACACAAGTAGTGTCTTCCAGATGGCAAGAGAAGACGGTAGTTGCAACCCTAATACAACACTTTAATTGAAGGTTTTGTAAATAGTCTAGTAGTGTCGCCGTATGCAGAGAAAAGAGGGTAGTAGTAACTCTAATACAACACTCCAATTGAATGTCCTTGCAACAATCTAATAGTGTCATCAGATGGAAAGAGAAGAAGGTAGTTACTGCCCAAATATAATATTCCAAATGAAAGTCTCTGCAACACACTAGTAGTGTCTCCAGATGTCAACAGAAAAGGGTGGTCACAACCCTAATACAACACTTCAATTGAAGGTTTTTGCAGCACATAAGTAGTGCCACTTAATGGCAAGAGAAGAGATAGTTGCAACCCTAGTACAACACTCCAATTGAAGTTTTTGAAGCACAATAGTAGTGTCTCCATATGGCAAGAGAAGATGGCAGTTCCGACCCTAATATAAAACTCTAATTAATGGTCTTGCAGCACTCTGGAAGTGTCTACATATGGCAAAGGAAGTGGGTAGTTGCAATCCAAATAAAACTCTCCAATTGAAGGACTTTGCTGCACTGAAATAATGTCTGCAGATGGCAAGAGAAGAGGGTAGTAGCAACCCCAATACAACACTCCAATTGAATATCTTAACAACACACTCGTAGTGTCTCCAGGTGGCAAAAGAAGAGGCTAGATGCGACACTAATATAACACCCCAATTGGAGGTCTATGTAGCACACTAGAAGTGTCTCTAGATGGCAAGGGAAGTTCTTTACAGTACTCTAGTAATTCTCCAAACGTTACTCTAGTAAGTCTCCAAACGGTAAGATGGGAGGGTAGTAGTAAACCAAATACAACACTCCAATTGAAGGTCTTTGTTACACTCTAGTAGTGTCTCCAAATGTTAACAGAAGAGGATAGTTGTAACCCTAATACAATACCCCAATTGAAGATCTTTGCAACACACTAGAAGTGTCTCCAGATGACAACAGAAGAGAGTAGTTACCACTCTCATTCAACACCCCAATTGAAGATCTTTGCACCACAGTGTCTTCAGATGACAACAGAAGAGGATAGTTGCAACCCTAATACAACACTACAATTGAAGGTCTTTGCAGCACACTAGTAGTGTTTCTAGATGGCAAGAGAAAATGGTGGTTGTAACCCTAATACAACACTCCAACTGAAGGTGTTTCAAGCACTCTAGTATTCTCTCCAAACGGTAAGAGAGGAGAGTTGTTGCAACCCAAATATAACACTCCAATTGAAGGTCTTTGTAGCACTCTAGTAGTGTCTACAAATGTTAAAATTAGAGGGTAGTTGCAACCCTAATATAACATCCCAATTGAAGATCTTTGCAGCACACAAGAAGTGTCTCCTGATGGCAACATAAGAGGATAGTTTCAACCCTAATACAACACTCCAATTGAAGGTCTTGGCAGCACCTCAATCAATGTCTCTAGATTTCAAGAGAAGTGGGTAGTAGCAAAAACTAATATAACTCTCCAATTGAAGGTCTTATAGTACTCAAGTAATGTTGCAGACGGAAGAGAAGAGCGTGGTTGCCGACCCCATACAACACCACAAATGAATATCTTGGTAGCACACAAGTAGTGTCTCCGAGATGGCAAGAGAAGACGGTAGTTGCAACCCTAATACGACACTTTAATTGAAGATTTTGTAAATAGGTCTTAGTAGTTGTCGCCGTATGCAAGAAAAGAGGGTAGTAGTAACTCTAATACAACACTCCAATTGAATGTCCTTGCAACAATCGCATAGTGTCATCAGATGGAAAGAGAAGAAGGTAGCTACTGCCCTAATATAACACTCCAATTGATAGTCTTGCAGCACTCTAGTAGTGTCTCCGGAGTGACAACAGAAGATGGTAGTTGCAACCCTAATACAACATTCCAATTGAAGGTCTCTGCAACACACTAGTAGTATCTCCAGATGTTCAACAGAAGAGGGTGGTCACAATCCTAATACAACACATCAATTGAAGGTTTTTGCAGCACATAAGTAGTGTCTATTTCATGGCTAAGAGAAGTGATAGTTGCAACCCTATACAACACTCCAATTGAAGTTTGATGCACAATAGTAGTGTCTCCATATGGCAAGAGAAGATGGTAGTTCCAACATTAGTATAAAACTCCAATTAATGGTTTTGCACCACTCTGGAAGCGTCTCCAAAATGGCAAAGGAAGTGGGTTGTTGCAATCCAATACAAACTCTCCAATTGAAGGACTTTGCTGCACTCAAGGAATGTCTGCAGATGGCAAGAGAAGAGGGTAGTTGAAACCCCAATACAACACTCCAATTGAATATCTTTACAGCACACTCGTAGCGTCTCCAGGTGGCAAGAGAAGATGGTAGTTGCGACAATAATATAACCCCCAATTGAAAGTCTCTGTAGCACTCTAGTAGTGTCTCCAGATGGCAACAGAAGAGGGTAGTTAGCACCCTAATACAACACCCCAATTGAAGGTCTTTACAGCACAGTAGTGTCTCTAGATGGCAAGTGAAAATGGTAGTTGCAACCCCAATACAACACCCATTTGAATATCTTTACAGCACACTCGTAGTGTCTCCAGGTGGCAAGAGAAGAGGGTAGTTGCGACAATAATAAACACATCAATTGGAGGTCTTTGTAGCACTCTAGTAGTGTCTCCAGATGGCAACAGAAGAGAGCAGTTAGCACCCTAATACAACACCCCAAATGAAGGTCTTTATAGTACACAAGTAGTGTTTCCAAGATGGCAATAGAAGACGGTAGTTGCAACCCTAATACAACATTTTAATTGAAGATTTTGTAAACAATCTAGTGGTGTCACCGTATGCAGAGAAAAGAGGGTAGTAGTAACTCTAATACAACACTCCAATTGAAAGTCCTTGCAACAATCTAATAGTGTCCTCAGATGGAAAGAGAAGAAGGTAGCTACTGCCCTAATATAACATTCCAATTGATAGCCTTTGCAGCACTCTAGTAGTCTCTCCGGATGGCAACAGAAGAGGGTAGTTGCAACCCTAATACAACATTCCAATTGAAGGTCTCTACAACACACTAATAGTGTCTCCCGATGTCAACCGAATGAGGGGTGGTCACCATCCTAATACAACACATCAATTGAAGGCTTTTTGCAGACAATAAGTAGTGTACCATTTCATGGCAAGCAGAGAAGAGATAGTTGCAATCCCTAATACAACACTCCAATGAAGTTTTGAAGCACAATAGTAGGGTCTCCTTATGGCCAAGAGAAGATGGTTAGTTCCAACCCTCGTATAGAACTTTTTCCAAATTAATTGATGTATTGGCTACCACTTTGGAAAGTGGGTTCCATATGGCAAGGAAGTTGGGTTGTTGCAATCCAAATAAAAACCTCTCCAATTAAGGATTTTTTTTTTTGCGGGCCACTCAAGTAATGTCTGTAGATGGCAAGATGAAGAGGGTAGTTGCTAACCCCAATACAACACTCCAATTGAATATCTTTACAGCACGCTCGTAGTGTCTCCAGGTGGCAAGAGAAGAGGGTTGTTGCGACAATTATATAACACACCAATTGGAGGTCTTTGTAGCACTCTTGTAGTGTCTCTAGATGGCAACATAAGAGAGTAGTTAGCACCCTAATACAACACCCAAAATGAAGGTCTTTATAGCACACTAGTAGTGTCTCTAGATGACAAGAGAAAATGGTGGGTGTAACCCTAATACAACACTCCAATTGAAGGTCTTTGAAGCACTCTAGTATTGTCTCCAAACGGTAAGAGAGGTGGTAGTTGCAACCCAAAAATAACACTCAAATTGAAGGTCTTTGTTGCACTCTAGTAGTGTCTCGAAATGTTAACAGAAGAGGGTGGTTGCAACCCAAACCTAATACAACACTCCAATTGAAGGTCTTTGCAGCACCCTATCATTGTCTCTAGATGGCAAGAGAAGTGGGTAGTAGCAAAACTAATATAACTCTCCGATTGAAGGTCTTTACAGTACTCTAGTAATGTCTGTAGATGGAAATAGAAGAGGGTAGTTACGACCCCAATACAACACCACAATTGAATATCTTTGCAGCACACAAGTAGTGTCTCCAAGATGGCAAGAGAAGATGGTAGTTGCAACCTAATACAACACTTTAATTGAAGATTTTGTAAACAGTCTAGTAGTGTCGCCGTATGCAGAGAAAAGATGGTAGTAGTAACTCTAATACAACACTCCAATTGAATGTCCTTGCAACAATCTAATAGTGTCCTCAGATGGAAAGAGAAGAAGGTAACTACTGTCCTAATATAACACTCCAATTGATAGTCTTTGCCGCACTCTAGTAGTGTCTCCGGATGGCAACAGAAGAGGGTGGTCACAACCCTAATACAACACATCAATTGAAGGATTTTGCAGCACATAAGTGGTGTCATTTCATGGCAAGAGATTAGATAGTTGCAACCCTAATACAACACTCCAATTGATGTTTTGAAGCACAATAGTAGTGTCTCCATATGGCAAGAGAAGATGGTAGTTCCAACCCTAGTATAAAACTCCAATTAATGGTTTTGCACCACTCTGGAAGTGTCTCCATATGGCAAAGGAAGTGGGTTGTTGCAATCCAAATAAAACTCTCCAATTGAAGGACTTTGCTGCACTCAAGTAATGTCTGCAGATAGCAAGAGAAGAGGGTAGTTGCAACCCCAATACAACACTCCAATTGAATATCTTTACAGCACACTCGTAGCGTCTCCAGGTGGCTAGAGAAGAGGGTAGTTGCGACAATAATAACACCCCAATTGGAGGTCCCTGTAGCACTCTCGTAGTGTCTCCAGATGGCAACAGAAGATGGTAGTTAACACCCTAATACAACACCCCAAATGAAGGTCTTTGTAGCACTCTAGTAATGTCTCTAGATGGCCAGGGAAGTAGGTAGTAGTAAAGCTAATATAACTCTCCAATTGAAGGTCGTTACAGTACTCTACTAAGTCTCCAAACAGTAAGATGGGAGGGTAGTAGTAATCCAAATGTAACACTCTAATTGAAGGTCTTTGTTACACTCTAGTAGTGTCTCCAAATGTTAACATAAAAGGATAGTAGTAAACTTAATACAACACCCCAATTGAATATCTTTGCAGCAGACTAGAAGTGTCTCCAGATGACAACAGAAGAGGGTAGTCTCTAATACAGCACCCCAATTGAAGATCTTTGCAACACAGTATCTCCAGCTGACAACACAAGAGAATAGTTGCAACCCAAATACAACACTCCAATTGAAGGTCTTTGCGGCACACTAGTAGTGTTTCTAGATGGCAAGAGAAAAATGGTGGTTGTAACCCTAATACAACAGTCCTACTGAAGGTGTTTCAAGGACTCTAGTATTGTCTCTAAACGGTAAGGGAGGAGGGTTGTTGCAACCCAAATATAACACTCCAATTGAAGGCCTTTGTAGCACTTTAGTAGTGTCTCCAAATGTTAACAGAAGAGGGTAGTTGCAACCCTAATACAACATCCCAATTGAATATCTTTGCAGCACACTTGAAGTGTCTCCAGATGGCAACTTAATAGGACAGTTACAAACCTAATACAACACTCCAATTGAAGGTCTTCGCAGCACCCTATCAATGTCTCTAGATGGCAAGAGAAGTGGGTAGTAGCAAAACTAATATAACTCTCCGATTGAAGGTCTTTACAGTACTCTAGTAATGCCTGTAAATGGAAAGAGAAGAGGGTAGTTACGACCCCAATACAACACCACAATTGAATATCTTTGCAGCACACAAGTAGTGTCTCCAGGATGGCAAGAGAAGACGGTAGTTGCAACCTAATACAACACTTTAATTGAAGATTTTGTAAACAGTCTAGTAGTGTCGTCGTATGTAGAGAAAAGATGGTAGTAGTAACTCTAATACAACACTCCATTTAAATGTCCTTGCAACAATCTAATAGTGTCCTCAGATGGAAAGAGATGAAGGTAGCTACTGTCCTAATATAACACTCCAATTGATAGTCTTTGCAGCACTCTAGTAGTGTCTCCGGATGGCAACAGAAGATGGTAGTTGCAACCCTAATACAACATTCCAATTGAAGGTCTCTGCAACACACTATGTCTCCAGATGTCAACAGAAGAGGGTGGTCACAACCCTAATACAACACATCAATTGAAGGTTTTTGCAGCACATAAGTAGTGTCACTGCATGGCAAGAGAACAGATAGTTGCAACCCTAATACAACACTCCAATTGATGTCTTGAAGCACAATAGTAGTGTCTCCATATGACAAGAGAAGATGGTAGTTCCAACATTAGTATAAAACTCCAATTAGTGGTTTTGCACCACTCTGGAAGTGTCTCCAAATGGCAAAGGAAGTGGGTTGTTGCAATCCAAATAAAACTCTCCAATTGAAGGACTTTGCTGCACGCAAGTAATGTCTGCAGATGGCAAGAGAAGAGGGTAGTTGAAACCCCAATACAACACTCCAATTGAATATCTTTACAGCACACTCGTAGTGTCTCCAGGTGGCAAGAGCAGAGGGTAGTTGCGACAATAATATAACACCCCAATTGGAGGTCTCTGTAGCACTCTAGTAGTGCCTCCAGATAGCAACGGAAGAGTGTAGTTAACACCCTAATACAACACCCCAATTGAAGGTCTTTACAGCACAGTAGTGTCTCTAGATGACAAGTGAAAATGGTAGTTGCAACCCCAATACAACACTCCAATTGAATATCTTTGCAGCACACTCGTAGTGTCTCCAGGTGGCAAGAGAAGAGGGTAGTTGCGACAATAATATAACACTCCAATTGGAGGTGTTTGTATCACTCTAGTAGTGTCTCCAGATGGCAACATAAGAGAGTAGTTAGCACCCTAATACAACACCCCAAATGAAGGTCTTTATAGCACACTAGTAGTGTCTCTAGATGGCAAGAGAAAATGGTGGGTGTAACCCTAATACAACACTCCAATTGAAGGTCTTTGAAGTACTCTAGTATTGTTTCCAAACGGTAAGAGAGGAGGGTAGTTGCAACCCAAATATAACACTCCAATTGAAGGTCTTTGATGCACTCTAGTAGTGTTTCGAAATGTTAACATAAGAGGGTGGTTGCAACCCAAACCTAATACAACACTCCAATTGAAGGTCTTTGCAGCACACCATCAATGTCTCTAGGTTTCAAGAGAAGTGGGTAGTAGCAAAACTAATATAACTCTCCAATCGAAGGTCTTTACATTACTCTAGTAATGTCTGCAGATGGAAAGGGAAAAAGGTATTTGTGACCCTAATTCAACACCACAATTGAATATCTTTGCGGCACACAAGTAGTGTTTCCAAGATGGCAAGAGAAGACGGTAGTTGCAACCCTAATACAACACTTTAATTGAAGATTTTGTAAACAATCTAGTAGTGTCGCCGTATGCAGAGAAAAGAGGGTAGTAGTAACTCTAATACAACACTCCAATTGAATGTCCTTGCAACAATCTTATAGTGTCCTCAGATGGAAAGAGAAGAAGGTAGCTACTGTCCTAATATAACAACTCCAATTGATAGTCTTGCAGCACTCTAGTAGTGTCTCCGGATGGCAACTGAAGAGGGTAGTTGCGACCTAATACACATTCCAATTGAAGGTCTCTGCAACACACTAATTGTGTCTCCAGATGTCAACAAAAGAGGGTTGTCACAACCCTAATACAACACATCAATTGAAGGTTTTTGCAGCACATAAGTATGTCACTTCATGGCAAGAGAAAAGATAGTTGCAACACCTAATACAACACTTCAATTGAAGTTTTGAAGCACAATAGTAGTGTCTCCATATGGCAAGAGAAGATGGTAGTTCCAACCCTAGTATAAAACTCTAATTAATGGTTTTGCACCACTCTGGAAGTGTCTCCATAATGCAAAGGAAGTGGGTAGTTGCAATGCAAATAAAACTCTCCAATTGAAGGACTTTGCTGCACTCAAGTAATGTCTGCAGATGGCAAGAGAAGAGGGTAGTTGCAACACCAATACAGCACTCCAATTGAATATCTTTACAGCACACTCGTAGCGTCTCCAGGTGGCAAGAGAAGAGGGTAGTTGCGACAATAATAACACCCCAATTGGAGGTCCCTGTAGCACTCTAGTAGTGTCTCCAGATGGCAACAGAGATGGTAGTTAACACCCTAATACAATACCCCAATTGAAGGTCTTTGTAGCACTCTAGTAATGTCTCTAGATGGCAAGGGAAGTAGGTAGTAGTAAAGCTAATATAACTCTCCAATTG
>JAJGRW010000900.1:44069-78683 GCA_025461045.1 Carex parvula | reverse complement strand
ATATATATATATATATATATATATAAATGTTTTTAAATGGAAACAAAAACAAAAGTATGAATGTGAATCATTTGATCAATATTAATCATGAGAGAGAAATAAAAATTGAAACAAAACATAACATATATGATATGGTATGGTATCATAAATTTAAATCTCAACTCTTTTTCAGTATTATAATTTTTTTTTTAAAGGCAAAGTCTATTTCATTGCTGAAATATAATAATTACAAAAATCAATTAGCCAACAACGCTGGACTGAGCCTCTCATACTTGAGAGAGAGTCATAATATCCATAGCAACATAACAAGCATAACAACCAGGATTAATAAACCAAGTTTTGAATATAGCTAAATCTCCAAAAATAAGATAAGTTTGCACTAACTAAGCCACAAAGTAATAGGCTGGGTATAATAAGTAGACAAAATGTGTGATGCTCCTTCTTCTCATTCATGTGGCCGATGCAGTAGGTGATCGGTAAACAACCATCTCCAGAGGCATGTACTGATTCAGGGGAATTGCATCCTCAACAACTTGAAGCTATTCTTCAGCAGCCATTTTAGTTTTGGTCTTGAGATGACCTGTCCAATATAAAACCAACGATTTAATCAGTAATATCATTGATCTAGCTGTTTTAGGAGCACTATTATTAAAGCATATATCATTTATGTGTTTCCAAATAGTGCAGCATAAAGCACTTAAAACTAGTAAAAAAGCCCGATCTCTATAATGGGTTTAATTGTAAAGCAAAATTAATCACATCTTTAAAAGCATGCCAGTGTTGCATAACCTCATGACTTTTATCTAATCAAAACCAAATTTTAGGTATTATAAATGAGTAAAACTAGGGTGCTCTCGAGTTCACCAAGTCCTTGGTGAACTCAAGTCCAAAACTCATCGGATCGGCTTCAAATGACGAATCCGACCGTTGAAATCCGTCTACCTTACGAGTGATGCGTCTACATGCAAAAATTTTAAATTTTGAAATTAATTTTGCATAGAGTTAAGTGGTCAAAAAACGTCAAAAAATGAATGTATTAAAATTAATTTATTAACCTTCTAATTTTGACCACTTGACTCTATGCAAAATTAATTTCAAAATTTTAAATTTTTGCATGTAGACGCATCACTCGTAAGGTAGACGGGTTTCAACGGTCGGATTCGTCGTTTGAAGCCGATCCGATGAGTTTTGGACTTGAGTTCACCAAGGGCTTGGTGAACTCGAGAGCACCCTAGTTCTACTCATTATAAATTTAAAAGTATTATAATTTTTTTGAATAATTGTATTATCGATGCTTAACTCTTTTAATTTTAGACTTCTATATAGAACATGCACCACTATTTCTAAACTATGCATGCTTATTTTTAATTGCGTTAACAAATTTGCTTGTGCTACAACTCATGAATACGGACGGCTATTAAAATTATCGCTACTAAGTTGAGACTTCATGTCAGTGTCTGGATCACTTCATGTCAGTGTTGTGTTCATTATGGCAACAGCGCAACGAGGTAATCTTTTGAGGCAAAAAGCTACTACCGTAGTTAGTAGCCAACTGAGCTACTGAGGAAGTAAAATTATGGCAGAATTTTTGTAGAAAAGGGAACAGAAATAGTTTTGGGCTGTTATGGGCGCAGATCTAACAGATAGCACTGCTGCTATGACTTAGTCTGTTGTAATTTTAATTAGAAACTGATGTATTAAATAAATTTATTAATATAATTTTGGTAGTCACTACCAAATTTTCAAAAAAAAAAAAAGTTGAGACTTCAAAAGTTTTGGGCCAATCCATATAATTTTAGTTTGGGCCATTAATTCCCTACAAAATAAAAGAAGTGAAAGGATAGAGCCCAGATAATTGGATGACATTTCCTATGCGTTAATTATTTATCAGAAATTTTAAATTCCTACACGGTCGAGTTATTTAGAGTCGGGTATGAATTGATTTTATCGGGTTGGATAAAAAATTGATCATTCCTTGTCTCGTGCCACCGAGCTTTGTAAGTCAAAATATATTAAGAAATTGATCATTCCTTCGTTGGAAACTTTTTGCCAGACCACTAATTATATTAATAGGAACCCACGGCAGTGCACAAGATATTCAATGTATCTGAAGAAAAAAAAAGATTCAAATTTTATAAAGTTCGATATTGATTTATTAGCGAGGCTACAGTGCTAGGCATAGCATGGATTGGGTCCGTGCTACGGTTCAAAATTTGACTTTTCAAAATTCTAACGGTCGATCCGAACCGTTCAACATGATTATAAAATAAATATGTACTTGCAAACCAAATTTTACATTTTTTTCGAATTTTTTTACTATTTTTTTCGAAAATCACTTGATCTGAACATTGTGGACCATCCAAAAACAGCCTATCTAAAAAAATAGTAAAAAAATTTGAAAAAATGTAAAATTTGGTTTGCAAGTACATATTCATTTTATAATCATGTTGAACGGTTCAGATCGACCATTAGGATTTTGAAAAGTCAGATTTTGAGCTGTAGCACGGACCCAATCCGTGCTATGCATAGCACCGTAGCCTCACTCTTAATTTATACAGATTTTAGAATTCATTTCGGTGAATTCGTAAAAACGTTTGTTCTAAAAACAACTGTTGACATATCTCAAATATGAATAAGAGGGATCGATGACATTCATTTATTTTAATAATGTTAATAATTTTTCAAAAGTAAATCATAATTGGAATCTAGTATTATAAGAATGGTTTAAACAGTGCACATATCATGTAAAAAAAAGAAATTTGATGCAAATTTTATCCTCAAATTTTTAACGATATAAATTTAACGGTTTTTGAATCTCATCGAATAATATTTAATGAATTTATAAATTTAATGATTTAAATTTATCGCCCCTCTCTCATTCCTTTTAATCTCTTTCGACAATGCACCTCTTCTCTCTCACCTCTACCTCAAGAGGAGAGGAGAATGAGAGAGAAGAGAGGGACCGAAGCCGAGTGGAGCTGAGAGCGCAGTATCATCGGAGCTCAGAGTGTTGAGTCTCTATGCCATCTTTATTGGAGCGCTGGTAAGTAGATCCAGACATCGGAGCGCGGCACTGGTCGAAAAAGGGAATCCGGTCGTAGGGAGCTATAGGGAAAGGTAATAGAGTAATTATGAGTGTATATAAATGAGATCAGAATATTAGAGTTATTAAGAATAGTTTAGAGGATTTTATAAGAATAAAAGAATGAATTTAATTAGAGTCATTATTGGACTTGTTGTAAGTTTATTTTTTTATCAATCAAATTGTTAGTTGGCACTAAAAGTCATTACCTTAAAAAATTTATATTATACACTTTTGTTTGGAACTTTGGATAAAAGAATTAAAGGTCAAATCACCCGACATTCTTCACAGATCCTTATTATTACATAAAAAAAAAATCATCTGAATTTCAAATTCATTGGCCTCTATATCAAATTAGCTTATATATCAAATGACATGTTCATTTGTCACTAAATCGAAAACTATTTTTTAAATTTATAATATACTTACAAATTTATTTTGCTTTCATCTTATTTAATATATAACATTATAAATTATCATAAATATTATTGTCAAAAGATTACTTCTAGTAAATAAACAAAAGTGGGGGCCACCAACATAATGTTGTACCGCAGCACAAATGTTGACAACTGTCGCTTGGACCTCTCCGAACAAATTCTGGCAAATAAAAACATAAAACTGTGAGTCGTGACGCATTCCTTGTTGTCAAATAGACCAAATGAGATTCAGAAGTTACCAACTTACCATGATCAGGATTTTATTTATAGATATTTATATAAAATATTAGTATTAAAATCCTATATTTTGGATTGAGGGAGAGATGGAGGCGGGGAGTGATGTGTTTAATGGATTGTTGGAATTTACGTTGATCATGTGTTTTAATTCAAGTTCTAAGTAGCTAGTTATAGTTTTGCTATAATCTTTTCAGACTTTAAGTTATAGCGTTATTAGTCATATTTTTTTATTAAAATTCTAAATAACTAGCTATAATGCGTTATAGTTTTTTCGAACTTTAAAAACAATGATGCAATAATCATTACTTAAAATCTTGATTTTAATAGACCTCAAGAAAAAGTTACTTCAAAAATTAAAGTCAAATTCTTTTAGAGTTCTGTCTATCACATCTAAATTCACGTACACTCATTCAAATATTCTATACTCTTTTATATTAATTTCTGTATATAAAAAGAGGAGGGTTCCAATACCTCGTGTTTTTCATACCTCATAATGCCTCATGTTGTATATCTTCATTTTCGAAGTCCAAACTGTCAATCCGAACCGCTAACATGATATCCATACTAAAATATGCTTGGAGACCAAATTTTATAATTTTTATAAATTCGTTACTATTTTTTAAGAGAGGTGCAAAATCACTGTTTTTGAACGGTCCAAATTCATTGATTTTGTATCTATCTTAAAAAATAGTAAAAAAATTTCAAAAATTATAAAATTTCATCCTCAAGCATATTTTAGTATGGATATCATCTTGAGCGGTTCAGATCGACAATTTGAACTTTAAAAATAAAGATATAAAACATGCGGTATGATGAGGTATGAAAGGCATGAGGTATTGTAACCCTCCTCATATAAAAAAATATCTAACATAAAACAAAACATGAGACGAAAGACATTTGTTACTTGAGACATGAGCCAAACCCAAACCCCACACCGCACCGGATGCTGTAAAAAGAGAGGCCTTTTTTTATAAACCATAAATAAATAAATAATATTAACAAACTAACTTGATGGTTTCAGTTTTTACAAAAAAAACATAAGTATTGAGATGTCCAATCAGTCCGGATTTTTTTTTTCAACTGTGCCGAGATGACATCTTGGCCCGTTGGATATTTTCACAATTTTTCAATCAAACTGTATGGTTGTTGGTGAAATATTTTTCTTTTTGTTGTGCCGAGATGGTACTCGACCTGGTTGGATTTAGCAATTTTCAACCTAGGAAATTCGGCACAGAGGTTTTTTTTTTTTTTTTTATTTCAACACAACAACCTTTGAAATGAGTTGGTGAAATTCTAGAATTGTGACATTTTTTTTCGTGTGCCGAATTCTCATATCGGCACAGAGATATTTTTTGTTTTTCTTTTTTTGGTTAAAAATAAATATATAATTTGTTAGGGTGTCGAATTCTCGTATCGGTACGGAGGTTATTTTGTTTTCTTTTTAGAGTGCCGAATATTCATCTCGGCACAAAGAAAAAATTAATTTTCTGTTGCATATTGACTAAAAACTTGTGAAAATTTTTGGGTCAATATGCCATCTCAGCACAGCACAAAAAAAAAAATTACGTGCTAATTTGACAGCTCGGTACTTATAATTTTTATAAAATCTGAAACCATCTAAGTTAGTTGGTTGATTTTTTATTTTTTATTTATGGTTTATACAAAATATGTAAAAAGAGAGGAGGCCAACAGAGCCTGATCAGACTTGATGGCGTGGTCGCAATAACTAAGTCTAGTGATTGCTTAGCCTTAAATTACGGGCCGCACAGTCGTCTACACTCCGTCAGAATTCACATCCAGTGCAATACCGTAATAGGGAATCTTTTACAATTACTTGATCTGGACCGTTCTTTTTAACTTGGCACGAATCTCAAAGCCTAATAATACGGCCCCCTCAGTCAGCCCGAATCCCAAACCGGCTGAGAGTTAATCTCAAACCGTAAAAGAAGTATTGTAATAGAGAATCTTTTACGGTACCGTCGAGGATATGGATCCGTCAAGCTCGAGCTGTCTAGCTAGCAGTAAGCATTTATACAGTTATGCTTGAACTTAATACCATTACAAGTCAGCCCCACCGAGGCACCAATTCCAATGTTAATGCTTTTCCTGACAGTCCTATCTGATCACCTATTAGCTACTCAGAGCCTACTCTCTCTCTTTTTTTTCTTTCTTTTTTACTACGGTCTTTACTTAAATATTTAAAATGTTTTTAGGTTTCATAAAAAAAAAGATTATGTTTTATGTGCCAAACATTTTTAAAAATCATTAGTACAGATTTATACAAAATAGTACCACGGAATGAATCTATCCAGAGTCTCGTTTGAACTTGAGATGTAATTATTTTTCTATAGAAAGAACAGTCCCAAAAAGTTCTGATTGACTGATTCCCATTGATATAACAGCATTTTTTGGAAAATATGTTTTTAATGGCAACAGTTTGTGTTAAAAACTCCATTTCTACAATTATAAAAACTTACATATTCCGCATTTAATGCTTTCTCTTCGTTGAAAAGGTTACAACATCTAGCACCCAGCAATTTTCTTTTAGTTATTCAAACAATTTTTGTTTAATTATAGCCACCCAGAAAAACTAGTCCAAAATGCAAAAAGAGATAATAAAAACAAAAGTAAATAAAAATTGAAACAAATGTAGAACAAAGAAAATTAATTAAAAACAAATTCAATGACTAGCTAGTGACCAGTACTTCTAAGGCTGGTTCTTCTGATGCCGGAGCATCCAAACGGCAAGTATCCCGACATGTGGGGCAGGAGGAACGCGCAACAATCCATTCCTCAACACAATTAGCATGAAATCCATGGCCACAATTGGGGAGCACGCGCACTCTCTCTCCGTCAATGAACTCCGACAGGCAGATTGCGCATTCAGCCTCGGCACGTGCTAGTTTCGTCTCTGCCGAGAACACTATCGGAGACGATGACGCCGGTTCAGACGCAGCCCCGTTCTGGTGTTTGTTGGTGGAAAGAGATTGACGGCGGAGAGCGATGAGTCGGAGGATGAGGCGGCCAGCGGCGTGAAGAGAAAAGGCGAGAACTGCGGCACATGCGAGGATGATTACAATGATAGCCATGTTTGCATCCAGGGTTTTAGCGTTAGAGTAGGAGCCCCACTTGCTGTTGCTGCTCTGAGGTGGTTTGGAAGGGAGAGGTGGGGAAGGTGGGGGCCAAGAGGAGGTGCTGGCGTAGTTTGGCTGAGGTGTCATAGATGTTTTGCTACTCACAAGTGTTGGTTGGGTTGGAGAGGGTAAAATAAATTGAGAGCACGAGAGAGGGAGAGAGAAATGTTTTCGACCTGGTTTGAAATGCCATTATTTATGGACCTGGCAGCTTTAATCCTCGATTGAAGATTATGATTTAACAAGCATAATACATTAAAGTTACCAACTTGTCAGGAGCTTTGTCAGAATAAAACAATTATACAGAAAGCATTGCTAGACAGGCTCCTTCTGGCACAGGCGAAGCAGACACAGACGTAGCCAAACAAAGACTAATCGCTTTTAAGTCAGAAAAGCATCCTGTAGTCTGTAGTCTGTTGCTTTTTTATTTACCTTTTTTTAATCACAATTCCGTATGATGACAAAACTTTGTCTTATTAGAAACAAGAGACCAAAATCAACATTCAACAAGGCCAGGTTTCAGAAATTATCCGTTGTCTTGACTCTCGAGTCTTTAGAGTCTGGAAGAGAAGCAAAAAAAAAAAAAAAAAAAGTCTGGAAGAGTATCCTCTCCAATATATATGTAGAAGATTTTCTTCACTTTACAGTTTGAGATTACTCTCAGCAGCGGCTGAGATTCGGGCTAGAGCAGGAGTAGTATTATTTGGGCTTTGAGATTCGTGCAAAGTTAAAAGAACGGTTCGCATCCATTAATTCGGGCTAGAGTCCAGACTGTTTTTCGTTGACCAATTTGCCACATGATGGGCCACCTGGTTGGTTGTTTCTCGGCCATTTTTTTTTTCTTTTTGCTACGGAACTGTTAAACTTGCACACTCATAAGTCGCAAGTAAAATTCAATGATTTAAAGAATTGAGTGAGTTTATGGTACTATGCATAGCACGGATTGGTCCGTACCATAGTGACAAATCAAAAGTTCGGGTTCGGTTCGGTGAGGTCAAAAATTCGTGATTCGGGTATAATTTGGGAATGATTCGGTACAACAAGGAAGGAAAAAAAAAAATTATTTGAAAAAATTCAAAAAATTTTTTGGCATTTTTATCGCGAATAATTCGTAATTCACGTTTTATTTCCGAATAAAACGTATTATATGTTTTTCCGCGTATTAAACGGAGTTCGGTGCGGTTATGTATAAAAATTAAAAAATGAATTATACGCGAATTATACGCGTATAATTCGCGTATTATGTTACTATGGTCCGTACTACGGATCAATATTTTCGTTTTCAAAATTCTAACGGTCGATCCGAACCGTTCAACATGATTTTCATATAAGAATATACTTATGGGCTAAATTTTCTATTTTTTAGAATTTTTTTACTATTCTTTTTAGATAGATAGAAAATCAGTTTTTGGATGGTCCAGAATTTTCAGATCAAGTGATTTTCTACCTACCTTAAAATATAGTAAAAAATTTGAAAAAATATAAAATTTAGTCTGCAAGTATATTCATGTGGGGATCACATTGAACGGTTCGGATCGACCATTAAGATTTTCAAAATGAAAATATGACTCCGTAGTACGGACTAATCCGTGCTATGCATAGTACCATAGACTCACTAAAGAATTCACCTAAATATGGTGAAAGAGTAAATGACTAAACTGTGATCCGAATAATTTCTCTTTTCGTTTTTTTAGTGAAGCTGCTCGGGACTAGAAGAAGAGAACACAGAAAATAAGGTAAAACTCTTATGTCATATTCTCTTGTTACCTTTGGATAGAAATGAAAATCACCCAAAACGTGATTTATTTTTATTTTTTATAAATCATATCAAAAATTCGGTACAACTTTTCAACTCTCAAAATGTGGTATTATTCACGGAAAATCCAAATCACCCCTGTACCGAAAAGTTATAATGTCATTTGCTTTCTAGATTTCTTACTGCCCATATTGTGTTATCATTCGTGTAATGTTGTAATAATTTTCAATACTAAGGGTCGATATAATATTTAAGCTTAGCAATATCCTCAAGAAAAAACAGAAGAAACTCGAGCCATTGCCGCTCCCTTCTTTCTCCTCCACCTGTCTTCATTCCACTCCTCCCACTCCTAGTTTTCTTCTCCGGCATAGCAATATCATTCTCTCTCTCTCGTCTCTATCTCCTCAAACGGAGAAGAAAATGAGGGAGAGGAAAGGAAGCTGAGCTGAGCGGAGCCGAGAGTACGGTATTGTCAGAGCTCGAAGTATAGTCTTTATCCCCCATCTTGATCGGAGCGCAGCAGTGAGCAATCCGGCCGTTGGAGCACGGCGGCTATCGGACAAAAGCGGATCCGGTAGTAGATAGAGAGGAGAAAGAGGTAATAGGGTGTTTTTAGAGTAGATACGTATGATTAGTTGATTAGAGTAGTTTACATGATTTCATGAGAATAAATGAGTTTAGATCTAGGAAGGATGGTCATTTGGCTCAATCCAAGAAAAAGTTTACGTTATTTCATGAGAAAAATTAATTTTCAATACTATGATTTTTGAAAAAAAAATTTATAATTAAAGTTTCCTATTTAAATGTATGAGAATATTAACTTAATCCGAGCAAAAAAATACGATTCCATCGTTTACTCAAAAAACATACCACATCATACGAACAATAACACAGTATGGGAAACACAACAAGAAATCTAGAAAGAAAACTAGATTTTGTGGCATTTATAACTTGTTAAAAAAAAAACTACCAATCCTGCTTTCGGTGAAGGAGTAAATTTTATGTGGTTATGTGATAAGTTTGTGTGGTTGGGGTGTACTGAATGTACCTCTTGGGGTGTCCTGATCTCTTGATTCGGTACATTCTGAGGTGTACCGAAGTAAGAGTTCGGTCTTAGTTCGGTACTTATTATTTTTACAATTTTTGAAGTAATCAAGTTGGTTTCGTATTTTTTTTGTTTTTTAATTATGGTTCATAAAAAGACAAAATTTCTCAAAACATAGTTGGACTTAGACAAGTGGGAGTGGGAGAGCACTATATGGTAAGAGTTGTTTTCCTTGTGCTTATATTGCTCTTATTCTTTCAGTTTTTAAAATAAGAACTGTTTGTTGCGAGAATGAACTCTCTAATGAGAGTTCCTAGATTTAATGAACTACTCTATTCAATTACTTAGTTGCCTTCGATTGTTGAATTTCAAATAAAAAAAATATATAATTAATTCTAACATATATTCAACTTTTATGTTACATCATGGTTATGTATATTTGAATAATATTGGTCAAATTAAAAGATTCAATTGTAAATGTGTTTTTAATTATTTAGATAAGATGTGTATCAAATTGTAGTCAATATGAAATTTGATTGGTCATTCATTATGAAAATAGTTAAAACTCCAGCGTTCACAATTTTAAATTATTTGATGGAAGACTCTAAAGTTTTTCAAATGGACTCAAATTTTATACACGTTCTATTCAAATAATTGAGAACACATCTATAATTTTCATTTTTTTAATGTAGATAATATTTTTTATATCATAAGAATTGGATGTACCATAAAAATTGATATATATTAGAAATTTCCTTAAGAAAATTTTAGAAGAATGAAAAGCTCATATAATTAATTCCGATATGTATTTTATTCAAATTGAAGCTAACTATTTTTTTTTAATGAAAAATTGTCTAATTATGAAATCTTCGATACCTTAATTATTAATTTTAAAAAGAAAATCAATAATTTGATTGATATGAATCGAATTTGAAACCTACGCGATATATCTTATCATTTTGATCCTTCCCTTCGCCATCAGAAATGCAAGTCATGTGCATATTAATAGATATATTATTAAAATGACTTATTTTGCATTATTATTAACTGTGGATACCAGATATCTTTTTTTTATGAAAATGAAGGTCCAGACCAAATTAATAAATATTGAGATATTTAGGGTACCAAGATGAAACTTGTTAATTTGATATTTTAAGGGCTTAAACGAGAACTAAATTTTATTAAAATTTCTATTTGTATTGCCCCATAATTACATCGGACAATAGGCAATATACAGATAGAAATTTTAATAAATTTTAGTTGCCCTTAAAATTTTAAACAAAACAGATCGGACAATTGGGATAGAATATATAATGATACAAGCACTACTAGAATATGAGTTTTCTGCAAGGGCAGCACTTGGTTTTAGTAAGGGTAGGAAAGCCCATGCAAAAGAAATGGCATTTCTGAATTCATAAAGCTTGTTGCAAGGGTATCCCATGCAAATTGTATCGCATGCAAATGTTTGATGTGCACGCATGCAAATGTTTTCTATCTCTCCTTGCAAATACATTATGAATGTCAGATAATATATTTAATTGGAGGCCCATGCAACAACTCAACCACAAGCCCTTGCAAATACTTAACCGAATGTCAGATATTATATTTAATTGGAGGTCCTTGCAACAACTCAACCCCATGCCCTTGCAAATACATTATGAAGATCGGATATTATATTTAATTGGAGGCCCATGCAACAACTCAACCTCATGCCCTTGCAAATACTTAACCGAAGGTCAGATATTATATTTAATTGGATATTATATTTAATTGGAGGTCCTTGCAACAACTCAACCCTATACCCTTGCAAATACTTAACCACATGTTAGATATTATATTTAATTGGAGATCCTTGCAACAACTCAACCCCATGCCTTTGCAAATACTCTGAACTGTCGAATCTAATTTTGATTATAGATAGTAGCATTTCTATTTATTTTATATCTCCTTTTGAATGATAAATTTTATTATAAATCACAACAACATAAATAATAACCACCACTAATTTTGATTGTAGATAAAATAAATACTTAGAATATGAGTTTCTGGTACTGATATGATAACTTTATCTATCATTTTAGCAAATATAACTATCACCAAATCAAAATGATAAATACATTCAAATAAAACTCAATGAGCAATCAAGATTTGTTTAGAAAGCAAAAGAATTTCAAATCCTGAGTTGCTTATCTAGCCTCAGTACACCACAGTGGATTGTTTCAGCTGAACAAAATCTGTCCAAAACATTCGACCTTCAAAAACAAGAAAGACACTTTCAAGATGATAAAAGCTCAAGTAGAATCAGTTTTGAGGCTCGCTGTTCCGTGACATCTTTCCTTCTTATAGCAAGACTGGTCAGGATCGAAACCTCCTTTGACGGCTCCGTAAACGACCTAGGAAGGTGTCATGGCCATGTAGTCTTTGTTGTTAAACGGTTTTTCTGATGCCACCTAAATCAAAATACAACATTAGTAATTTGTTTAATAAGGAATAAAATTTTCAGTTTGCATGATGCTTCACACAGTTAATTTCATGAAGAAAACACAGAAATTGAAGAAAAGAAGAAAGCAAACCTAAAACCAGAAATCGTTTAAAAAAAACTGATCATTTTATGTAAATGCATTGATCAATTATTCAGATATTAAAACTTCTTCTCATTCTGTATATAGAAACTGAAACTGCTTAAAGGAAACTCAATGAAATCCAATTGAAATGAGAATTACAGCTCAACAAGCAGACCAGAAGTAAAAGCTTATAGTTACCAGTATCTAAAGACGGCTTGGTTTCAAACTAGGCCAAACAAGGGAAATGAAGGAACCAGTATCTAAAGACAACTTGGTTTTAAACTAGGCCAAACAGGAGAAATGAAGGAACCAGGATATGACAAGAGAACACTCAATTTTACAAACTGACCCTTGTAAATTTTATTATATTCACTATATGCTTACTAGTCTTTTTATAACAGGAAACAAATACATCACTGTGATTCACTATCATGCTGAGGTTTTTGAAGAAAACATGCAAACAGGTCCTATAGAATGACAGATTGATGTGACATTCATGCATTCAATTCAACAGGAAATTGTCATTCAGAGCAAAGAGACAAAAGGATAAAAGAAAGAAAACAAACACTAAATAAAATAAAATGCAATCAGACTTGTATTAGTGTGCATATTATATGTGACAAAATTGCAGTTTAATATTTGGATGCGTGATCTGTGAAATGGAAATGGAAAGAGACTTGTATTAGTATGCAATCAGACTTGTATTAGTGTGCAAAGAGACAAAAGACTTCATATGATTCATTATTTTTATGGATATGGAAAGCTTGAAGCAATATAATTCTTCCATGCGTTAAGTTATTTTTTATTTTTTATTCAATTAGTACCCTATCAAGAGAATTGAGGTAATCCACGGCCCTTTCTCTGTTGGTCAGAAAAGTTTGTTTGTCCATCTCAATGTTCAGCGAACCCCTTCATGAACAAAATTTTTAATTATTTAATCCATTCATCTTAATGTGCGACGAACCCTAACTACACTACAGAAGACAAAATGGTACTCTAAATCAACAAATAAAGAAAAACAGAAATTCATGAAGGGCAGTGTTGTCTGGACTATTGAGATGAATGTTTGGTACAGAAATTCATGAAGTGCAGTCTTGTCTGGACTATAAATATGCATATGTAGAATAGTGAAAAGGTAATTGATAACTCACACATGTTGTTGTGTTGTACTTGCTTGTAATTCTTGCTCCGGTGTAAGACCCGCAATTTCTTTAAGCGGTTTTCAGACGAAGAGATAAAGAGATAATAAAAGGGTCTAACACCTTTTACCAGATGCACCTCTTTTAGCTGGGTTATGCTAGAGGGGCAGCACATATCTGGTTTCAGTGTTGATCTCTTCATGCAAAATTAAAAAAAAAAATAAACTCACAATCACTATGTATACTCTATTGATCAAGATTAGAAAGAAATAAAGTGAATTGCTGACATGTATATATTTGTATGTGTGTTCAGGAATCAACACAAACCATATAAAATTCTGACAATGGTGCATAAATGGAGACTTTTCAAAATAACCTAAAGATGATTCATTATCTTGGTCAGAGATTCATCTTCAGCACCAAAAGCTGGAATCTTTATGTTCAATCAAACTAATTGCATCTTCCTAAATTTAAATGAATTTGCTTTAACAAAATCTCTTTCAATAGAAAGGTGTGAGTCTGGCAAGTATAGCAATTAGCATCAACGGCTTTCATCGTGCTCATGACCAAGTGTTACTGTCATATGCTCAATTTTTATAGGTAAATTCACTGTTAAAAGTAGAGAAGAAATTAACTGGTCACAGTAAACAAGTCACAATAAGTCGATTTGTATAGCCACCTCCTTTGTCATTTACCTAAATTTTCATTCTTCCAGTCATATTCGATTTAATTATTTCTCTGACTACTTCCGAATGCTTGTTAATTTGTGGCCTTGTAAAGTATCCTGTTATAAAGAAAACAAAAATCAGCAAAATGATAAAAGGAGTACAAATTTTGAAATAATCACCTCAATTAAGAAAGTAATATTAAAATTACCGAGCTCTTGGTTAAACCTCATAAGAAACCTCTTTCCTGCATCTACTAGCTCATCAAGCTTTGTATTCCTATTCAATGAGTTAGGATTAGGGTTAGGTTTCGACGAGGGTAAAAAGGGAAAACGCGGTGTATGGCGAATATAGGTAGAGAAGAGGTGATGCGAACGAAGAGCGATTTAGGTGTCTCGGTCCGATCTGGGAGAGAGAGAACGGGGGAGTAGTGGCGGAGTTGAAAGAGAAAAAGAGGGAAGGAGAATAGAGTGAGAGAGAGGGAGATAGGAATTCACATCCTCCCCGGTACAGTAATAGGGAAAATTTTACAACTACTGGATCTGGACCGTTGTTTTTAACTTGGCACGAATCTCAAAACCCAATAATACTGCCCCCTTCTTTAGCCCAAATCTCAAAGCGGATGAGAGTTAATCTCGAACCGTAAAGTGAAGGAATCTTTTACAGTAGTGGAGAGGATACTTGTCCGGGAGAGAGTGAGCAAAATTTTCTAAGGGGGAATTCGATAGGGGTACAGATCCCTGAAGTAATTTCAATTTTTGCTTTTCATCTGGACCATCCGATCAGAATCAGGTCCCTTCGGTATTCGTGTGAAAACAGATTGGACAGTCCGGATTCATAATCAAAATTGGATTATTTTAGAGGATCCAAATTCGAGAGGGAAATGAAATTTTAGGCAAATAGAAGAGGGAAAATCCAAAATTCATTCTGTGTGGCGCAAAAAAGAAAAAGAAAAATGAAATTGAAATCCATTGATAATATGCACACTTCATCACAGATCATACGGCTCATATTCACAGCCCTAATATGATTCTAAACACTTGTACATAATTAAATATGAAAAAAATAAAAAAAAATAAAAAACTAGTATTTTACATACAAATTATAACAACCATTGACAGTTTTATAGAATTCCATTATTTGTAGCCTCTTCAAATTGAGCCAAAAGTTGTGGGCCGTTGATTTCTGCATGAGCATTCAACGGTCGATCTGCAATGAAATAATACCTAATTTCTTTTAAAATGATCAAGTTAGTACCAGGAACCTTAACAACGAAAAAAATTTGGAGTTCCAACAATTTTAAGCTTCGATCCAATGTGTAATATTTATAACCCTACGATGTCGTTATATTCCATCGTTTGGATGGATGTGTAAATGAACATCAAATTAGATCAAACTTACCAACAATGAAATTAATGGAACACTCTTTGATTTGAACGGTTCCGATCGACCAATGGACAACGTTTGTCTCTGTTCCTTCATTAACTGACCCAACAAGAGTTGATGTTCTATGGTCATGCATGTTTGATATAAGTCATTGATGCAACATGCATGTACAACTATACAATTTAATTTGTCAAAATTATTTAATAATGCAATAAAAATGTTCTAGCATTATATTTTTATAAATTTTATCAATATCATTTTAATAACTGCCATTTAGGCGGTACAGAAGGTTGGTCAAGGATGATTGATACAGGTGTCCCATGCAACTTTGATACTATTTGTTTTTTCACAAAACATGACTTAATTATTTAAAGAATTAAACTCGACTTATAGATACTAAGTTTTTAATTAACATGTTGTTAAATAATTTTAAAACATCTCAAGACTAACATGTAACCTATATGCAATTTATTTAAATTTACGAAACACTAAGTTTCTAATTAACATGTTTTTATTAAATTTGACATTTCACATCAATTAAAATTATACATATTATTCATTCATGTAAAAAAATTAATTTTTTATTTTTTTCATATTATTTATTATGCATGCATTACCTAATTTTATTTGTTTCATTTTCATAATATTTTTCTAATAAAATTGTTATAATCCTATTCAGATATTACAAGCGCAATTAAATAAATAAACATAACCATTAAAGATATTACAAAATTTACATAATGTAGAATTTTTTTCTTAAATAAATTTTATTCTAATAAATTACTTTTAAATGAACAAGTGTAATTAATCTTACTTCACTTCCATCTCAAATTTTCGTCGCAGAACTTTAAAATTTGAGGCGATTTTGTTAGCAGAGCAGTTTTAATTTGATGCAGCGCATGGCCTATATAATTTAAAGAGTGTCTAATATATCTAACACACTATTTGAAGCTAAAACTGCTCTGTTAAAATAAATACTTCAGAAATTTTTCCTTCTCCCATCACATCCAGAAAGGATTTTCCTATATACCCTGTAGATCACAATTTCCCCCATTGCACTTAGGAGAAATTTCAATTTCCCCCCATCTCTCTCCCACTCATTTCCTCCCTAAATCCCTACCAAACCCTAAAAAGTTTCACCTCCTTCCCTCCCAAAATTTCACTCCCGCTCTCCTCCCGATATTTCACTCCCACCCTCCCTCTTCATCCAGAATTACTATTTTTTTTCATCTCCCGCTCTCCCTCTTCCTTTGTAAACCCAGCCACCACGTAGCCAAAACCCTAAAATTTTCACGATCGTCGCTGTGGACGCGACGCCGATACGGAGTCTAGACGCGATACGGCGCTCGGCCTCTCTCACCTAGTGCCAGTCCTCCGCCGCTGACCCTCGCATCCCCTCTGCCACCAGCCTCGTGCTAAGGTTTCCAGGTCATCCGACTTTCTTCTCTCTAGCTCTTTCTCAAAATTTGAACAAATTTCTGTATATTTCGAAGAAAGAAAAATATCCAAATAGCACTGATTTAGCTTTTTAGTATAGCAGCATCTGAACTGGTTAGGATTTAGTTTTCCTTTTAAGTTTTGATTTGGGTTGTCCGATCCTGTAACAACTACTGTTACCCTAAAAAAATATTATGAATTGTAAAACAACTCAGTGATAATAATAAGCCAATTTTAGTTTTATTAGGGTGGACTTATACTTATTGCAGAATTTGGGCTAAAGTAGGTCAAGCTGCCCAATTGGTGAATTTGGGGTAAATAATTATTGATTTGGGCGAAGCACTAATATCTTTGTTATCATATCAGTGTTGATAGACGTCAACATAACAAATAGACAAACAATTACATCTAGAAATCACTGTTTCATTATTTCTCCAAATTGTGAAAGGTACTTGTCTATTTATTTTTTTCAATCTAATTTTTTTTCATGATTTCTTTATAGGATATAAAGGGTATACAGCTGTAGCTTTTTGCTGCTGCTTGCTAAGTGTAAATACAGATGTTAACTAATCTGGTAATATCTAAGGGATGTTGAAATTTCTGAATACAAGTATAGTTAATTCTAGTACGTTTGTTGTCTTATTAGAAGTCCATTTTTTTAATTAAGATTAGTCCCATATAGCCTTTTGTCGTGAAATTCATTCCTATATACAAACCCATTCCCTAAATGTCTCCCATTTATAGCAGTAAACACAATTCAAAACTGCACAACAAACAAATCTATTTGACTGATATGGATGATATTTGCTTTAGTAGATTACGCTGACAACTGATTTACAAGAATTCTCGAGCAACCAGTTGTTTCTGTTTTTACTGACAAAGCACAAAGGTAATCAAAAGTATAATTTTAGTTACCAATATTGCCCCCTTCTTTTGGTTCTTCTGAATCCTTTGCAAATTATTATTAGTTTACCCATATATCATAATTAAAGGATTTTCCTAATTGTTGTTGTAATAAGATCTACAAAGTAAAATTTCTTCAAAAAAACATTGCTAAGTACAAGGGACTAGCGGTCTACCTAAATATGACACTGTATTAAACTATGGAGGAGTTAACTTTCTCGTTCATATCTTTTTTAATTTTGTTGGAATGGTCTTTTTAAAATTTGAATCTGAAATAAAGTCTAGCATGATATTGAAATTTTATTGTTTTATTTTTAAAAGTACAGAAATCAGATTTATGTACTGTAATGTACACGAGTGCTACAACTGGGGACCCAAAGGGTGTGATGTTAACTAATGAGAGCCTTAGAACTATGATTTTAGGCATGGATGGTATTGTTCAAATAGTAAATCAAGAGGTAAGTTGTGTGTTTCTCGAGAGTAATTTTAAAGCTTTGTTGAATTACACTAATATATGGTCCTCGTATTGAACTTTTTTGAGATTAGAAACAATAAAAATGAGTCACTTGAGGAACTAATCAAGGGGTTGTTTGGATTGAGGTACTTGAGACTATGGTAGGTAGACATATATTGCAAAATACAAAAAGCAATATGTGGATGCATTATATTAAACACGAGTGGCATTTCTTTCTCTTTCTCTTCAACTTTGGAGCCTACTCTGGGAAATAATGTAAGATCAAAGGGTACTATTGCATGTATTAATAATTTCTTAGTTATTTTTCTTTAGTAAATTTTTATCTGTTACTAGCAGTAAGGTACTGTTGAACTAGGTTCACCCCAATGTTGGTGAAATTCTACTTACTTTTAGTTTATTTGAATCAGCTGATGCTCATTCAACTTCGTTTTGTCTCCAATAGACCATATTTCATTTTTAATATGCCTGGAATTACTGTTTACCATGTAATCGTATAAATAGTCAAATAAATAGAACTATTATGATACCACAGAAATAAATGTATTTGATACTCAAACAGAACTTTGCTTGATTTGCTAAAATCGATCTACTCAAGCAATCCCTGTGGTATTTGCTAAAATCTACTCTTTGCTGAACCACCAAATAAATGTATTTGATTTGAAACACATGAAGACCCAAACTTTCTACCTTAACTTACAAAGTATATTAGAATTTCCATTATTGTTGATATTTTAATTTTCTGAAATTTACTTCTGTACTAAAGATGTCACAAATTATAAAAGAATATGTCCAATTTAGAGCAGTATTTGTTTCCTTTTATTACTTCGAAGGTTTGAGACAGGAAGCCAAGATTGTATTGCCACTGTATTTTTTTCCTTGTATATTACAAAATGCAGGGATTGGTTCAGCAAATTCTGATTTGCTCTTCAGTCTATCTGGTTCAGCAAATTCTGATTTGCTCTTCATTTTTGTGTTGATGTAATTATTTTTGTATATATCATGATAAATTTAAGTTCTTTTTTCAATCTAGCAATGCAGCACGAGATCACCGCATAACGGGCCCCTTCCAGTGGATGCTATATCATGGTGTTAAGCACCTTTTGATCCTGAGGGCCTACTTAGGTACAAATAATTAATCCTAGCAATTACATGGTTAATCTCTCGTCTAAAACCTGATTATTAAACTTGAAGATATTATCAATAAATGGTTGTCAGTTGGATGTTGAGATTATATTCTATAAAGTAAGAACGGAGCAAGGCAACACCGTACTAACTTTTTCTAAAATATAAGTTACAGGTAATTAATGACTGCATCATACCCGTAAAACATTTTTGCGGATTTTGTCAATTCTTAATATTACTGTTAGTCATCTTGAATTAGGACATATTTTGGATATACACAGAATCTTTTTTTAGCACTTTTGTTGTAATGATTTTTTGATATTTTGATACAATGTATGATAATTATACTATTTTGATTAATGTTTATTACATGTGTTATCTGTGTATTTCAATGTGTTTATGTAATTTGGTACATATAGGATGATTATACTTTGTTGGTCAATGCTTATTAGTTGCTTTTTACTTATTTTTCAATGAGCTTTATGTAAATCTTGATGAATGAGAATCTGAAAATTGTAAAACAGTACTGGGCTGGTACCAGATTGGTACTAGTTGGGAGGATTGTATAATTGGAGCATGCTGATTTGCAGCCATTTTCTGTTATTATATTTATTGGTACTTCCACGCAAATAGTATGAGCTGCAGTGCATGCAAAAAATGTAAATCATATCCTTGCAAATTATCACCCATGTAATAAGCTAATCTTCTTCCCATGCTAATAGTCAGGTGGGACCCATGTTCCCTTGCCTTGCTAATAGTCAGGTGGGACCCGCGTTCCCTTGCCTTGCTAATAGTCAGGCGGGACCCAGTTGTGTTAGCCTTGCAAATAGGCAGGTGGGGCCCACGTGTGTTAACCTTGCTAATAGTCAGGTAGGACCCACGTTACCTGGCCTTGCAAATAGTCCAGGTGGGACCCACGTTCCCTCCCTTGCAAATAATCAGATGGGTCCCACGCTGTCTCCCCTTGCAAATACTACAAACGGGGGCCAACTCTGAAAGTATTTGCATGCGCGGTTGTTGCAAGCGTAAGCGCATGCAACAAGTTAGAAAAAAGTATTAGCATGCGCGTCCTTGCCAATACTTAGTATTAGTGTCGAAGGCTATAGCCAGGATACATTTGCAAGCGTAAGCGCATGCTAATGCCCTTTTTGGGCTTGCTGCAAGGGTAAGCCCATGCAGTAAGCCATTTTTCTGCCCTTGCAGAAAAAATTTCTAGTAGTGAAGTTACAACTGTGTCATCGTTATAATTTATTAAAATTTCTATACCAATTGTCCGATCTGTTTTGTTTAATTTGGAGCTTTGATTTGATCTAAATATTTTTTACTAGTCATAAAGAATAATAACACAATCGTATATTCGTATCATCGCATTATGGCAGCACATGTAAGTGGATCCGCAAGATGCATCAACGTGGTGAATTCTAACCAGGTATATGCAAACAAACAATAGTGATCTTTCAATATCAATTCTCAAATCTTACAAAATCATGGCTTCAAATTTAACAGTTCTACTTTAATTATGGGGCGATCTGCAATGTTTAACATTTCCTCTTATTGTGCAGGCCTAACTTACCAGAAAATGAGAAAATGGTCACCCACCAAAAAACACGTTGCTGTTTTCAAACTTACATTATATTAATTACTGGTTTTGACTTCTGAACGTGTTAAACATAAGACCAGTTGGTCGACCCTCCCCCCCTCCTCCTGCCTAATGGCCACCGTCGTCTCCACCGCTTCATCTCCGCCGACTTCCAATCACTCTGCCTCTGAGGAAACCACCACCAGCAACTGGGAATATCTACGGAGATCAGCACGCAAGCTTGAAGGTGACCTCGATGTCCGGCTTTCGTCCTATGCAAAGCTTAGTGGTATGCTGTTGTGATGCCTCACATCTTTATGTCGACCCTCCTTAATTTGTAAAAAATGCTTATAAGTTGCTTCGTGGACTCATATTTGACTGATCAAGGGCTGTGCATTTTCTTTCAGATTACTTGAGAATTTTAAACTTGTGTTTATTTTATGATTTGTCTTATCATAATTTGGTGTCTAGTAAGATATACCTTATTAAGACCATAAGTCACTGAGCTGCACAATTTTTAAAATTACTGATGGGTTGATGCAATAAATAATTCAACATCTCAGTTTTCGTTTTTTCTCTGTTATCTGAAACAGGATTTTCTGATAAGAAAGGTTCAACCAATGACATGCAATGGAAGACACTGGAGATCGAGATCGAAATTCTTCTCGTTAAGTTGACCGAAGTCAATGAGGACATGAGCCAATGGGCCTCAGCTACAGTGGTGGGGGCCACCACTGCTGTCATGCAGAGACTCACTAGGCACAGAGAAATCCTCCATGAATTAACACAGGTTAATTTCTCTCTCGTACTGTTATTTCTAATTTTCTATTACAGAGTTTCTACACAGTTTTCTAGAATATCTAAGAGAATTAAAATCAAAGAGACATTTTCTTTTATTGTTCATATTTTAAATTTTCTTACGCTGTATGTTTTATTATCTATGTATTAGGAGTTCAAGCGCACAAAAAAGAATCTGCTGTCTGTAAAGGAGCATGCTGAGCTTTTAACATCAGTGCGCAATGATTTACATGAACACAAGGTGTCTTTCTGCTTGATGAAAATAAAATTTCTATATGCTTTTTTAATTCTTATTCTAATGTTCGAGAATTGGTTTAAATTACCAGACAGGAGCACAGTCGCCGAGCAAAGTTAAATCGGAACGGAATTTATTACGAGAGCGTGCCGCCATCCATGGAGGTCTTACACAGGTAATATGACAAACTTAAAATATGTAATAGCAATTCAGGGGAAATTTAATTAGCTTCCTAACAATGATGTATTTATTTGTAGATTGATGAGGTAATTGACCAAGCTGAAGCAACAAGATCAGCATTGACTGCTCAAAGAAATGCTTTCGGTGAAATCCAGGGAAAATTGAAGTTCCTAAAGGAGAAATTTCCTTTGATCAATGTAACACTAGGTACCGATATATAGTAATGCAATCCATCAAATAATACCACATATATTGTCCAATTGGATATTAATGTCGTTTTCTAATGCAGGAGCTATCAAGCGTAAGAAATCAAAGGATGATATCATTGTCTCTGCTGTTGTCGCCCTTTGTACATTGTTCCTAGTAGCTTACTGGTTTGCCAAGTGATTCAAGCTTTCTTGATTCGTCTATACAATAGTATCTGAGAGTAAGTAGCATGTTTGATGACTTATTTAAAACAACAAAAACGAAAAAGGATTACATAGATATTGTATTTATGCTAATATCCTTCTGATTCTTGAATATTACATTTTTAAAGAGCTATATTATCGGTATCCTCAAATACTAACCCGCAATTTTTTTTTTAATACTAACCCCCAGTTTAGTTGTACTTCAAGATAAATAGTATGTTGTCCTTGAATATTCATTATAGCAGTAATAGTTCAGCTCGGAGCAGATTTGCCTATTTTGATATGCTTCTGCGCAAAACATGACAGAACAGAAGTATCAGAAAAACACAGCTCTCTACGATCATATTACAAGTCTGATAAGAACTTAATCTCCTAAAAGCCCTCCATAAACATTTCACACATCTTAAAATATACACTTATATGCTGATTCGCACATAATTGTATCGGTACACATGCAGAGAATATCAAAGCGTACTTGTCTATTTCTATACAGACATAACTATTACCAATTGTCATGCGATTTTAACCAAATTAAAGTGCATTTAGACAACTACTATTTTGATCTTCCAAATTATTTTCTGAATCTTTTAAAATATGCACACTTAATTATTACTCAATATATACTTGCTTATTCAATTATTTCTTCTAAGAGGAGCGTTCCAATATCTCATGTCTTTCATACCTCATCATGTTTTATATTTTCGTTTTTAATGTCCAAATTATCGATCCGAACCGCTCAACATGATATCCATACTAAAATATACTTGGAGACTAATTTTTATAATTTTTTTACTATTTTTTAAGATAAGTACAAAATTAATGCTTTTAAACAGTCCAAAAATAGTGATTTTGTATCTATCTTAAAAAATGGTAAAAAAATTTAAAAAATTATAAAATTTCATTCCAAACATATTTTCATATGGATATCATTTTGAGCGTTCGGATTGACAGTTTGAATTTTAAAAATAAAAATATAAAACATGAAACATGATGAGGTATGAAAGACATGAGGTATTAAAACCCTCCCCTTTCTCTAAATTTGACCAAAACCAATTGATAATTGTTTGGGGAGTGAAAACTAAAAAGCTACATATTTTCCATCATTTTTTCATGAGAAGTCTTAATATTACTTGCTGCATCATCTTTTCCTCCAACCATAGCAACCAAACTATAATAAGCAGCATTCTCGTATTTCCCAATAACATTTTTTTCCCCTGCAGTAATAAGCTAATGCAGAAATATTACACTGAAAAAAGAGCAACACAACGGGTTAAAAACACTGTATATAACTCAAATTTTTCTGTTGCTCCCACAAGCTTCCGGCCACAGACAAAAACAAGCAGCAACTAGGAAAGCACTTACAAACAACAACTAAAATAGAGGATTGTTATATCTCCAGCCATTGTAAGATCGTCTATTTGACTGTTGAGGTGTGAAGCTGAGCCCAAACATCTCTCTCAACGCCTGGCCTGGCTCAAGAAGCCCGATTAACCTTGCGACAAGAGATGCACTCTCTCTAACATGCTCTAGGTCTTTAGTCTCAGTCCATAGTAGTTGCGCTAACTGAGCTCTTCTTCTCTTTGAAGTCAATGAAATGCCCCATTTGGTGTAGATGCTTTCCCTCTCTGCGGCTGTCAATCTTTTTTGCATCTGTTTGCACAGCATCTCTCTCTCACGCTGAAGCTTTCTTGAGCTGCACAATATAAAAGTACTGAAAAATTAATCCAGGAGCTATCATGCTTTGCATCAGTAATTAGTTGTTCTACACAAACCTGCAGAAAAGCCCTTCTTATTTTTTGCAATAAGAGAAAAATATGAGTTGAATCTCACAATGAAATTATCAAAAATGAAAATTTAAGTATGAAGTGACTAATTATTTTCCTGCAAGTTTGCTGATTATCTTGTATTTGAGTTTGTAAAAGTTTAATTCTTTGGGGATTGAGATTATTTTCTCCATTTGGCGCCATTAATAATAGTAGTGTTTAACAAACTAATAATTTAGTCATGGACTATGTTTGAGTTCTGTAATTTAGTGTGGACTTTCTATAATTTTGTGATAGAGGATTCCAATACCACAATCGCTCTTTTGCATTTATATATTCAAAATCCTAAATTTCAAATAAGGAATCCAAATAATTGATCTTCTTGTTCTTCACAAGTGATACATCCATATGAACATTATAAATTTTGGAATCCCTTTTCACAAGATCAAGAGATAAAAAAATGACCACGCTAAAAGTTTAACAGCCACAGTCAACTTAATCCATACAGTTGTGTATTCTTGATCTCATCCAAACTTTAGAAAATTATAAACTTTACGCGAAAAGCATAACTCGAGAAGATTGAGATCAATAGTTTGGATTTGTCGTTTAGAGTTTGAATTAGAACATTAAAGCAAAAGAGAGGTGGCACCTTGTGGCACCAGAACCCTTTTGTTGCTTTTCTCTGAAAGGAGGAATGAAGCAGAGACAGAAAAGAGTACCTCAACCCAAGGGATGTCTTGGGCACACCAGGAAGAACAACCTTTCCATCAAGACTCCCACGGAAGTAGGTGCCTTTAACAAAAGATAACCGGCGCAACTCCACTTCCATGTAGATGGAGTCAGCAGGGTCACCTTTGAACAGGAGGAAGAAGTAGGTGCGGTGCACCAGCGCCACCTGGCATGCTTGCCACAGCTGAATGATTTCCTGTTGTTTCTTCTCAAACTCCAGTGGCCACCGCGTAGGCGACTGCATGACACTCGAGCTCTTCATTGCTCCGTCAGGCCCTAGTTCCTCTTTCACATTCTGGTGTGAGATCAAAACTTACAATTAGGGTTTTAGAAAAACTAAAATATTTATGAACAGTGGGTGCTATCACTATATAACTAAAAAGTATAAAAAGAAAGAAGCCAGAATCCAGTGGGTGCTATCTCTTATTTTGATTAGGGCATTGTACATGTTATTTTGGAAGACCAGCTTTAAGCCTTTAACTCCTCTAAATATTTTAGGGATCGCATGCTAAGCTTGTATACAAGCTTTCCTAGGAAAACTAAGCAATTATAAGTGTTTATGGTAATGGCTATAAAATATTAGAATTATAATTATGACTATAATTTGAATGTTGCTGCTCTACCAAAAGTAATAAACTAGTAACAACATTTGCTTATTTATTGACAAAAACATTTGATTGTGATGATGGTGACATCAAAATATACATTCTTTCTGACCTGAGCCATCTCCTTGAGTTCGGCGACAAAATCATTAATCCTAGTGAACTCCCCTTCACCCATGGTGGTGCCACTTTCAGTCTTGGCCAGGCTCCGGGACGTGACTGCAGACTCTGAGACCATCGATTCATCGCGAGACAACACGTCAGTTTCTGTGTTACAGTTTACCCCAGCCCCACCCCTTCTCTGACCAAACCCCTCAGGTCTCCCCGGGAATTCTATCAAACACCTGCTGGGTGGTGTGGACTCATTGACCTGCTCTAACCACTCACTGGAGGAACCCCTCTGAGTGTACCTACAACTCTGGCTTCTACTCAGTTGAAATCCCTTAAAACCTCCTACTTCCCGTATGTTGCTAACAGGGTTTCTTCTGACATTCTCCAAGTGTTGTTCTAAGGTGATAGCAGATGAACCAAGAGTAACAACCAGTGGTTCTGTATTGTTACTCCCTGACCTGGTAATTGACTCAACCTGAATTGTGTCATCAGTCTCAATGCACCTTACTTCTTTACAATCTTCCGAGTCATCTTTGTTGTGGTATGACCCCACTAGACCAAATGTTGGGCTGCCCATAGAGTCAAAGGGAGAGATGGAAGTGTCTCTTTTGTTTCTTGAAGTAACAGTGTTTGTAAAACGGGTGTTTGAATGTTGGTCAATAACTTCTGATGACTCAGCAGTTGATTGCTCATCCTCACACGAGTATGGTGCGAAGGAGTTACCAGTTTGTTCAGAGCTCCCCTGAAAAGGCAACAAAAAAGAAAGCAATAGAACTGAAGTTATACCCATTTCTCCATCAAAATAAAACAATACATAGATAACTAAGGGGGGTTAACGACTTAACGGACAAGTACAACAGCAATAATAACTTTGTAAAAAAATATATATATTCCCTAACCAATTGCTTTGACGAACGTTCCTCGCCTATGGCGCGCAATAGATCCTCAAGTCGAGACTGAGCCAGATTCCTTTGCTGTTTCAACTCCTTCATTTCTTTATCCATCTATATATCATAAAATTCTATATCATTTACCTAATATAAAAATGATTGCTACCAGCCTACCAGCTGGACTATTTTGTACTAGTAACAGTACCAGCTATAATGGTAATAATGCTACTTGCCAAATTGCCCACAACCTATCAGCAAAAAGGAAATAAAGAAGAAGAAAAAAAGGAAAAGAATACTAGCTAAAATCAAGTCAACTAAAGCAACCTTCTGGATCTGGGCTTCCTTCTCACGCAGCAGACTCTCGAGCTTGGAGTATGAATGTGGGACCCGCAACTCGCTCTCCAGCCTGGCGACCTCCCTCTGCAGATGCTTGACCAATGCCTTGTCAGACATAACCACATTGACCTGTGCATTGGTCACAACCTCCTTCGCACAGCTGGCAAACAGGAGTGTGTTCCTGGACTGCTCAATATGAGACCGTGCTGGGCTCATTGTACATATAATTGCTGTTCGTGCATTGCCACCAAGTGAAGGTTGAAGGATGCGAGTTAGCTTTGATTCTCTGTAGGGTATATGTGCATTTCTTCCTTTGCTGTAGGTCAAGTGATATATGGTCAACAATTTCAAAAGCCAAAAAAGAAAGAAAACAAAAAATAAAAATAGTATAATAAAGGATTGCTAACCTAAGCTTTCTGATCACAGTGCCTAGTGTGAGTAAACTTCTATTAATATGGCAACCTTCTTTCAGCCTAGTCCCACCAGATAACGCCTGAGATGCGCGCTCGCTACCTGCCAGATCAACAAAATTCTGCATGCAAAGAGCATATATTCAATGACAAAATTTTCATATATAGGGATTTGCAAAGATTGAGATTAAATCTTTCAACAATTATACTAGTATCTTTTCGAATTTTTACTTGCATTGTAAAATAAAGAAGCACAATAATGAAATTACAAGAAAATATCATTACCACACTGGCCATCAGTGTACTTCTGTTGTCCTTGCCCAAGAACTCACGGGCAGAGCTCTCGATTGTCTACTAACACAACAAATGAGCAAGTTACATACAGTCAATAATTTATTTTCATTTAAAAATACATTTCTTGGAAATGAAAAAGTTCGAAAAGAGAGGAAACAAACCAATCTGAGAATCTGATGAGATCTGGAACTAAATTCGTTAAGATAGGTCTCACCAGTCTTCCTTTGAGCTGTAGAAAGAGAGAATTGAATAAAATAACTGGTACACTAATTTAAATAATCAACCACAAAGTTCAACTCTTCATTACCCAGAGAAAAGCATTTTTCCAAATAAAAAATGCATCCCTTTTTTGTGCCTTTTTACATAGTTCTACAAGTAATGAAGAAGCGGATAACATAAGATCAAGCTTCCGGTCAATTGTTCTGATTCCCATTCATGAAGAAATACAACAACAACAACCAAGCCTTTAGTCCCAAACAAGTTGGGGTAGGCTAGAAATGAACCCAACAGGAGTCACAAAACCAAGGTAGATAGTAAAAACCATTCATGAAGAAATGCAATTAATTTTTTTTGGTGGATATCTGTGCAAAGTAATTACAAAGAAAAAAAAACTCATCGCATTATTATTAGTATTCTTTTTTTTTCCTTTTGGAAGGAATATCTGATCTTAACCTTCACAAATTGAAATCAGCTCCTTGAGATGCTTCCAGTCCCTCAAAACCTCCTCGGTAAGCTTCTCAACAACGGTTCCTTTCTGTCAAACAATCGTGTTCACAACGTAAGATAACAAAAAATGATATTATATTCCTAATAGATTCGTAAAAAGAAATCAAAGGAAACTTCCCCTCACCTCGGGATCATCCAAAAGCCTAAGAGGAGTATTCTCAGGGTTGAGCAAATCCTTCACGACTTCATTGTAAATCTCAATCGCTGAGAATTTCAACACAAATGCTCTCTCTTCATGCTGTAGGACAGATTAAAAAGGAGCCAAATGTTTAATATACCAAATATTACCTACTGAACAGTAGACTGAGAGGCGTATGTATTACCTTGCTGATATATTCATATATATCTGCAATAGTATACTCGGTGATCCCCATCATGGTGTATGTCTTTCCACTGCTAGTTTGCCCATATGCAAATATACTGGCTGTACAAAGTGATCCATTAAGTTTTATCATATTAGATTGATTGTTTTAACATAATAAGGCGAAAGGAAGTAGATTTTAATCATCTTACAATTGACACCACTAAGTACTTTCAGCGCAACCTCCTTTGCGGCCTCCTCATATACCTCCCTTGTGGTAGAATCAGCATGGAACACTCTGTCTGTTAACAGCAGCATGCATATAATTAAAGAATAAAAATAAAAAACTGTGAAGTAACTAAAATTTGAGATTTTTCAAGGTTTAACAGAATTACACTTCCGTATTTATCTGTGAAAAGAAAAGGTACGCACCAAAGGTGTAGGCACTGGGAGCCATTGGGCGGTCTTGTAGGCTGTTGCGAAATATGATTGTGGTCTCATTTATGCATTCAAAATCTGTTGGGTCGCCTTTTGCGATTTCCTTCTCCGACAGCGGTCTTAGCCTCACTGATACCAGAATCTTCTCCTGATTCCCTCCCCCCTCCCATTGTACCATCTCATCCCCACCTATTGATCCCATCACTCGATATATTTACCCTCTCTCTCTCTCTCTCTCTCTCTCTCTCTCTATCTATCTATCTATCTCTCGAAAACTTTGGCAGCGGCTGCCAAGTGCACTCTCTCTCTCTCGCTCTCTCTCTAAGACATCTGCTCAGAAAAAAATAAAAAAGCTCCGAATGTTGGAAAGTACTAAAATAACTGATTATAAGTGCAAAAAAGGGCAAATGCATGTTACATGACCTGAGTCCCTTGGAAATGCATTAAATGAAGAAGACCCTCCTAAATTTAATTAAACTACCAGTCACACCCTTAATGGCCCAAAAAAGGGAAGTAACATTACCTGCCTGTAAATCAAAGTTATGCTTTACAGTAGATAATTGCAACGCAAAATGCAACCTGATGTGGGTCCAGCAAATTGGAAAAAATAACAGTTGGGGGGTTGCTATTGTAGGTGGAGGTGATAGGCAGCTAAATTTTGGAAATCGGTAGTTGAGTTGTCAATCCCGCTTGAAATTGAGAAGAGCCTTGGCAAAGGTGGCCTCAATTGATTCGTAACTGTTTTAAATGCAACGGATGAACAGCTATTCACAGGTAATTAAATTTTTATTCTCAAACTTCAATGAGAATATCTGGGTAGTTCCTATTCTCCACGGATCTGACTGGATTTTTGTGAAAGCGATAGAAGAATAATAGATCAGTTCAGTCGGTGGAGAGAGAACAAAAATAGCGAGCTACTTTTGTTTACTTCTATTTTAAGCATCCTTATATAACTCGGCAAGAAATAAAAATGGAGCATTTTATTTATTTAAAATACCTGGAGGGAAGCTCTGATGCGAGCTTGACACTTCTCTTTCCAGTGGCGCAACTCCATAGCAACAAGATCTCAGTGTTCTTTTTTTTTTATTTTTTTTTTTTCTGGGAGAGAGAAAGAGGAGGAGGTAACGAAACCAGCACACTAGCAGGCACTACTAAGTACGTGCCCGTTTTTGGAAGAGGCGGTGGCCGTGTGTTGTTTATTTTCTTCTCTTCTATTCATGGCCGAGTGAACCGTTCTTTTGCCTTCTCTCAACTCTCTCCTAATATTTTGGTATTATTTATTTGTATGCTGCTAACTGCTGGTATAAATGTATGATATGCTACGCGTACACACTATTCTATCCCCACGAAGTTGACTCAAAAGACTCCAGGCGAAATTTCTGATCTTTATTTTCAATTGTAATTGTTGGATCCAATTTAAATCATCTAGAGAGAATTTCTTTTCTTATTGAAACAGTTTAAAGGACAAATTAAATTAATTTTAAATAATTTTATAGTACTAAAATAACAGTAAGAATGTAATTACCAGAACCAAATTATACAGGTTATAATTTGCAAATGGATAATAAGTAAAAAAATGTTGATAGTATCTTAGATTTATTTTCTTTGCTTGGTATACTCTTTTATCAAATTATCATTTTAAAAAAATTCTCTACTATCTTTCACAAAAAAAGCCTCTATTAAAAAAGCAATTAACAAATTATATTTTAGGTGACTTTCTAAATATGTCTAATTTTGATTTGAAGTTTGAAATTTATATTGCTTCTTAGTGACGTCCGTTGTTTATTACAAATTAAAAATATTGACAAGTTTATACTAAGTAGTTACTAAAATTAAGACTTAATAAGTAATTTATATGTAAGAAGCATTTATTGTTAACAATGACACATCAAGTTGTTAAAAAAACTAATTACAACTAACAAACAAGTAATAGTAATGTCATTTCTTTATTATAATGCTTTTGTTTTATTGAAATTTGAGAGCTTGATCTTCAACTTTTGTTTCTCAAGTAGAGATATTTATATAAATTAATTTACTTACATGTTTTGATATCAATCAATTTTGTTAAATCTTGTTCTTTTTATTTTTTTTTGGTCCGTTTAATGGGTTGACAAACACTTATATAACTTTGGCCAAAACCATTATAACTTATTTTTCGAAATTTTATATTGAGTTTATATCTAGCTAAATATACATCTAAACTCTCCTGTGGTGAACAGCGCTGTCCCCTAACAGATTATCTTCCGTGAAAGTATTAAATTCGTCGGGTCCAATTCAATGCAGCTCGTTGACAAGTAAAATAATTATATGCAATTTATGAAACAAAACAATAAAGGCACTCCTGGGAGGCTGGGACGGTTCAACTATATAAGTCTCTCTCCTTCAACAAGCCTATCAACTTCATTCCGACGGTTCATTCCGACGGTCCATTCCGTTTTGCAATTTCTCTCTGTGTGCCATTAGTATAATCTATGGTTACTTCATGTATAAATACGTGTGGTAAACTTGTTGAAATATCTTGTGAACTGTATTTAGCTTCACGTGCTATACTAATACTATCATACTACCCAATGCGGATTTCAAACATGCCGATCAAAGACAGATAAAATTCAAGTATGCAATTTGGTAAAAGAAAAATTCAAGTATGCAAGCCATTTCATGTATATCCTTTTTTGGAATAGATCGAAAGTTCACCAATTTGTATGGGAAATAAAGTTTGGTTGAAATGGAAAATGTCGAGTAAGCACTAATTTATGTATTAATTTCTTCTCAATATTTTAACTTTATTGGGAAAAATCAAGTAACGGACGTCATGGAATGTAAGCCCCACAATTTCAATTTGTAAACCACCACCGATGATCTTTCTATTTGTTTATTTGTCTAACATTCTTCTCGAGAAACTTAACTTCTTCTATTTGTTGCTTCATTTTGTTTGATTTTGAATTTCCGAATTACGCTGCTGTCACAGTCACGAGTGCTTTGGGTGGGTAATCGAACCTTTCTACAGTGCAGATCTACGGGAAAAAGAAACTTGATATGTGGTTTACATTTAATTTATTAGTGATCAGTAATCGATGGATCAACCGTTGCTTATATCTTCAAGTCTCATAAAAAAATGGAGCGATATTATTTATATTTATATCCTTGAAATTATTTACTTGAGCATTTTATAACAGTGTATTTTGGTCTCAAAATCTGAGAGATGCAGTGGGAGACCGAATTCTTGTCTTTCCCTTTGTTTTTTTTTTAAAAGAAAAATTTATGTCGGTTGTTGTGGTTTGTTTCGGGCTGTGGCCAAAAGAACCGTTAGACCTAAAGATAAATATAAAAGCACCATGACGGCCACGTCAGTAGAAAACCGCAAGTATCTACATCCTACTGGACCCCACTGTTAGTGTAAATAAAGCTGTTTGAAGGATGTGATCCAGGAGCAAAATCAAATATAGGAAGTTGAAAAGCGAGACCATCTCTGGAAACGTGGCAGTTGGGTTGCAGTTGTAGAGCGAGCGCGTCACTGCGGTAGTGGGCCTAAGAAATTGTAATTCTGAGATTGTGTAGGATTGGAGAGGATTTTGAACGAATTAATTTTTTTCCCCTCTTCTCGGATGGATAAATTAATAAATTGAGAATTTTTATATGCAACGCTATTCGTAAAACATTTATTTTATTTTATAGGTACAGAGTACTTTGTTACTTTTCCAATGGATAACAATAACATACATGCATATGGATTTGATTTTTAATTTCTTTTTTATTCAGGTAAAAGTGAAAGGGTAACAAAAAAGAAACCAAATAACTAATAAAGGAAGAGTAAAAGAAAAAGGCACAGAGGCATCAGGCAAAGAAAAGATGCCGGTTGGTTCTTCTCAGTTCTTACACATGATACAACATGATTGAATTATTGCAAGCGGTACAATAAAAAATAAAGTGTGGTTCCCCGGTGCTTTTCTTCCACTCTAATCAAAGAGCACTCCATAGCAGCACATTTTCCTCTCCAGTTGTCTGTCTGGTAGCTGATGTTTATCCGAATATTTCGCTTCCGAATTTTATTTTAAAGTTCACATTTTATCAGAATAATTTGTACATAGTTTAAATTTTAAATTTTGTATAGAGTGTAATTGTTAGGGAGCCGGATGCAAAATTTCCACCAACGATTTTTAGTAAGCATCAAGAAAAATATTCTCTGAGAATTAGAAAAAAACTAGTTTTATATAAAATCTAAAAGAGATTGATTTTTCTTACTGAATATTTGAAGTATTATGGAATAGACACCTAGATGAACTAACTAGCATTTATATATGAGAAGAGATCAACTCATAATACCTTTTAACTTAATATGGCAATATTTTTCTGTTGAACTAATTATATAAATTTGAAAATTTGAAAAATATTTAGGGTTGTTGTTCCTGTTATATATTAAGGAAGTGCTTGGTTGCTGTAATAATAAATTTTGGAATCTAAATATCGTACAAAATTAGAAGATCACTAAATTTTGTGGAAGATCACTAAAATTATTTTTCATGAATTGATTACTCAAGTTTAATTTGCTTCTCTATAGTCATTGAACTTTTTAGTTGTCATAGTCAAGTCACTCTATTATCTTTTCCATCCAAAATACTAACAAATATGTTATGCTAGTATTTTAGATGGAAAAATATAACACAGTGGCTTGATTCAAACAAATGAGAAGTTCAATGGCTACAAAGATACAAATTAAATTTCAGTGACCAATTCATAACAAAAAACAAAGTTTAGTAACATTCGGCAAATTTATCCTAAATTTTGTAGAACTATTTGGTCTTCAATTAAGTGCTGCTAAAAATAAATCGACGATTTGTTTAAATTGCTCCACGAATAGCTAATCGGTTTTAAAGTGTGCTAAATTAAATATACATATTAGTATATTACTAAACTATAATATATATATATAGTATGGCTAATGTGCTTCCTCTAGAACTTCAACCTCGTGCTTTCGGGGGCATATCTTAGTGTTTGATGTTCAAATAACAAATTCAAACTGTTAGATGTTCAATATATATTAAAATGTACTTGGAGACCAAATTTTACATTTTTTAGAATTTTTTTACTATTTATTAAGTCACTTTGAAAATTCCAGATCTGGGTGAACAGTAAAAACAGTCTGGACCATATGATCTGAAATTTTCAAAGTGGCTTAATAAATAGTAAAAAAATTTCAAAAAATGTAAAATTTGGTCTCCAAGTACATTTTAATATATATTGAACATCTAACAGTTTGAATTTGTTGTTTGAACATCAAACACTAAGATATGCCCCCGGAAGCATGAGGCCGAAGTTCTAGAGGAAGCATGTTAGCCATACCTCTATATATATATATATATTATATATATATATATATATAGAGAGAGAGAGAGAGAGAGATGGGCTATTGTACTTCGCGAAGCAAAACCC